>QFEW01016872.1:0-14917 GCA_003316525.1 Termitomyces eurrhizus
ATACACTTTGGATCTCCCTCTGCCAGCTGTGTGACTGAGCCACAGCCTCTAGAGGTCGCCCTTACAGAAAAACAATGGAGGGTGAGATAGATGTAAGCTTACAATCCTTCATACCTTTTGTGATCTTGAGAAAGATAACTGCCAAGCACTGACTGTATGTCCCTAGAAACAATGACAAATGTAACTAAACATTGGCATTGGCATGAATATACTGGCTCAAAAAACTGCCCCAGTATTTGGCCTTTTGAAAAAGATTCACATGGTATGCAATAATTATTTAAGCAAAAAAATATGAGGAAAATCACATGACATACAACTGCATCCTGGCTTTATAATAATGTATAAATTATATGATTTGAACAAGAACTTGCTGATTAATAAATAAAACAAAATATTCAATCATTGGGGCAGTTTTTTGATCCACTCTCATTTACTCTAATTTTCATATCTAGTACTTGGTATGGCCTCCATTTGCCTTTATAACTGCTTTAATCTTTTTGACCAATTGATTCCAGACAGGATGAGCTCATCTGGCTCATATGCAACATGTCAAAGACAGGCATCAGGGCCATGTATGGCCAAGGAAGCAGCTGGCAGACATGCCACCCAGCAGGGTTTATGTCAAAGAAGTTTACTACTACTCAGCAAAATTATGCTATGCACGAACTAGAGACTCTAGCAATACTTGATGCTCTCCTCAAGTGGGAGAATAAGCTGATGAGGTATCCCATCTACATCATCACCAACTACAAGGTGCTTGAGTTCTTTAAAATTCAAGTAAACCTGTTGCCATGTCAGCAGTAGTGGATCAACTATATGTTAAGATATTAGTTTTATATTATCTGTGTTATTAAAGGTGAACTCAATAAAGTAGCAGACTGCTTGTCTCACTACATTGAGAGTGACATAGTTGGGGAGGCACATGAGCCTTACAAGTATGTGCAGGCAGACTGCCACATTGACTCAGAGGGAGAGGACTTATCTCTCCACCAGTACCAGGAGCTCAAAGAGCATGTTCTGGAGGTATGTGCAATGCACAACAATGAATGAAAGTGAAGTACTCACCTCAGAGAGCAGCATTGATGAGCCTCTATTACAGCTGGCTACAGATAGCACCAATATCTGCACCTCACATTAGCCCACTGGTACCACCAGAAGCAGCATTCTCTAGTGCTTCCAGCACTAATTTTTCCATATTTTTACACTAATAACTCACAGCTACAGCCTCCGATTACTCCTAGACCATTTTTTATGGCATTATTTATTTTTAGCACTACTATTGACACCTTGCCACACCTTGCCACTTGCACTCCAAGGCTATACATTTACATGGACACTTGGTATCAGTCAATCCAGAATAATGCTCTTAGCTAGTGGCAGCACTTACAGACAGAATAGAATGATGAAGTATTTTCATGACAGATAGCTGACAGCATTATTATGGACTTTTTTACTATACAATTCAATTCACAGCATTTACTTACATTCTTATCAGTTTACCACCCTCTAGTGGTGCTTAGCCTTTTAGCGTCAGCTAACTTCCTTTACTATAAATACTTACTTTTTGTTAGTAATAGGGTATCAATTTGGCAGTAGAGATTGTATGCTAATATTTTGGTCACTATACACAACAAACTACCTTTTGTTGACCGTGTCAAGCAAGAGGACTCTGCTTTAGTTTTCTATCTCTCTCTTTCTAGCACCTTGCAACTACAGCTACTATGGCTTGGCATTCATGCTTAGATCTGCTAAGCAATCTCATTCTTTTATTATTTTATTCTAGATGCTAACACTTAGCACTTCTTAGAAACTCTCTCTCACACCTCTTAGTGCCTTTTTTTAGTGACTCTCTCCTGCACCTCTTAGTGCCTTTTTTTAGTAACTCTCCCATGTTCCTTAGTGCTGGGATGGAGAACCATCAAAGAGTGGCAGTGACTTGCATTCCCCAAGCATAACCCATTGTAATGTGCATATTGGACCAGATACATACATATGCTGGTGGGGCACTTTAGTGCTGCATAGACACTAAAATATATCTGGAGATGGTATTGGTGGCTATGTATAGCCCAAGAGGTCACCAAGTTCTGTGCATTATGCACAGCATGTTAGGTTTTGCTGAATTAGAGGCTTTTCAGAAAAGCAATGCCCTTACAAGGCAGACTTGATCTACGTGTCCTCAGATGTCTGGAACTCCGGACTGTGCTCCAGAGTTCAAGACACAAATAACTTAGTCCAGAAATCAGGAGAAGTCAAAAGGATAATGGGGTTAGGGTCAAGTCAAGAGCTGGGGGTTCTAAAACAAGACCAGAGTTAATAAACTTTAAGTTGCAGAGTGCATACCAATCTTAAGAGCACACATATAAGTTAAAACATGACAGTCAAAGTGTACCAGTCAGAGCATACCAGTCAAAGTCAAAGGGCATGCAAACAAATCAGTGTAATATCAAGACTAAGGTACTACAAGTGGGTGGCTACTCCTTAAGTACATGCAGGGGTCACTCTGAGTTTCTGAGAGATTCTGGGATATCTGAGGTGGTTCTGGGAGTTAATAGAGCAGTGGTGGATGGAGGGGAATTATATACTGGAAATCACACATGTGGAGTGCATGATCAATTGGCATGGAGGGGAGGTTGTGATGCATAATGTGTGATAGCCAGGATGATTGCCAAGATCTAGTTGTTGATTGTAGGGAAACAGCTGTGCCAGCAGGTGGTTCTAGGGTCTGTGATGTGGGGCTATCAGAAGGTGTGCATAATGGTGGGGATTGATGCACATGATGGTGGTTTTGGTGGTCGTGATGGTGGAAGTTGCAGCATGAGGTCAGCAGAGGTGTCTCAGATGGGGTTCTGGAGATGTCCCAGAGTGATTCCAGATGGGGAGTTGTAACACAGTGTGTTAAAAGGCAAAACTGCCCCCTGGACTTCCTGCTAGGAAACTGCACTAGCTACCAGTGTCGGTAAAGCCTTGGAATTCTATCAGGATGGACTTTATAGGTCTATTTCTAAGTTTAAAGGGTTTGACTACTTCTGGATGGTAATCTGCCACATGATGAGCATGGTGCACTTAATACTGGTGCAAACAACACTGATGGCTAATGAGCTGTTATGGATCCATCTCAAGGAGATCATTAGGCTGCATGGGCTGCTTAGTACTATTGTGAGCAACCATGAGTCTAAATTCACATTGAAATAGTAGAGGAACTTCACAAACTATTAGAAGCTAGACTCCTTATGTCATTCCATCTGCAGATAGATGGTCAAACTGAGTGGGCCAGCTGCAATATAAGACAGATACTACAGGCAGTTGTCTGCCCAGATCAGCAAAACTGGGTAGACTGGTGTCTACTCATTGAATTTGCAATTAACACAAGTATTTCTGAGGCCACAGAGTGTGCACCCTTTGAGCTCAATAGAGGGTACATGCCCTAGAAAATTTGTGCAGATGCAGCTGCCCATTGTGGGATGGTCAAGTTTGCCAGGCAGGCCTTGAAAAATATTGTATTTACACACAATGCTATCATTTAGATGTGAGTCTTTCAAGCAAAAAATGCCAATCATCATAGGCAGAGAGATCCACCTATAAGCAGTAGATATGTTAGTTTACTTATCAATGTGTAACTTGAGGCTGCTTAAAAGATAGGCAAGTAAACTCTGCCCAAAATGAGTAGGCCCATACTGTGTGCTTGATGCAGAGCCTAGTACCTCCAACTATGTGCTGGAGCTGCCACAAGCATTGTAGGAACAGTGTCTTGTTTCAAAGTTCCACATGTCACTGTTGCAAGTGTATAATATGTCTGATAATATGTTGTTCTCCAACAAAGCGGCTTTGAGCTCCTATAACTTTGGGGCAAAGGATGACAATGAATGGTTCATTGAGTGCATTATTGGACACCCTGAGCACAATACGCTTGAATTCAAAGTACAATGGTCTTTAGAGGACACTACATAGAAACCATACTTCCATTGAGCCAAGTTAGCAGCGCTTGACTACTATTTAGAGCTAAAGGACATTAAGCACCCACATTAGTTAGGTAAGCATGCTAGTGCTTAATTTAATTGGCAGTGCTGATTGCAGCTTAGCTGAGTTGATCAGCAACTGTGGCTGAAACATGTCTCAAAATTTGAAATTTATTTTTTCCTTTCTTTCTTCAACTATGGACACTTCACCCATGGATCAGAATCAGCAGCAGCAGCAATCAGTTGAGCTTTTGCTGTTGGGCATACTGTCAGCTGAAGAGAGGGCAGATAGCTCCTCCACTGACCCAAAATGTGCCTCAGTGGGGACAATTGCAGCAGGCTGTGGGATTCCTACAGCAGCAGCAACAACTAGTGGTGGGCTACCCACTGCAGCAGCCAGTGATTAGTGGCTATCAGCCACAGCAATTCATGCAGTGCAACTTTTTGCCCCAAAATGTATCTATTGGCAGTTTTCCACCTTAACAGACAGCAGCAGGTACTTATGTGCCATATCACACTAAAAGCCAACCCTAGTAAGTGCTGTTCAGGAGGCTATTTAGCCCTCAAGCAATGTCAAAATGGAGGCAAACCCCAGTAATAGTAAGGAAAACAATGGGACTGCCACTCCTGCCTCTGTTTAGCACTTCAGCACACTACCTAGGCATGGCTAGTATGCTGGTAATAATGCTGTACTCTCTGGCTTGGAGGAGGTGCAGTGGAGTAGTGGTCTCCACCACACATTTGCTATTGCCCCCCTGGCAGACACTAACAAAGAGGTACAAGCTTTCACCGAGAACATTTGTTCAAACCTCCAAGGTTGTAAAAATCCACCTCCCTTTCAGCACATATTCATTTTGACTACTGCCAATAATCCAATTTACCAACCTTCCCTGGCATAGAGTTTGGTCAATTTGATCTGATTTACAAACACACACAATTGACACATGTCAACACACACTAATACTGCCAAACAACTATCATATAAGCAAGGAACTCACATACCACAGGAGGTCATGACATTTCGTGTCTGCATAGCACAACAAAAAAATATCATTGGCTATAAAATTTTCCCCATGTCAAACCTAAATCAACTTTAACCTTAATGTCAGGTTCCGCTGAGTCAGGAGCTTTCCAGGAAAGCAATGCCCTTACAAGGCGGACTTATTCTACATTTATTTGGGTGTCTGGAACTCTGGACTGTGCTCTGATGATAGGCTTCTACTTGGACTGAGCGCATTAAGGAACATTATAGGCCAACTGACACTTGACACACTGGAGACTCTAGCGACCAGTTTGAGTACAGAGCAGCCTTAGCTCTGTCGCTCTATTGCAGGACTTATCCATTTATCCTATTCACCAGTTACCACGCCTTCAGCATACTCCATTCACCTATTTTAAAGACAAAGGAGGCTCAGAATGTATAGCACTAACATGACAGTGGGATGAGACTCTAACCAAACCCCAATCACTTCCAAAAGGAGTCAGCAGTAGGCGCTGCCATTTGACAAGGCACTTTAATCAGAAGTCTAAAAGGATCAATGACAGTGGCACAGGATATATTTAAACCCAACATCTGGATCTGTCAGGAACTGGTACAATGAGTAGCGCTGATATTAGCACTCACGGCATCTGTCGAGGATTTTCTGACCATACCCCAGAACAGCCTGGCCAATTGGAGTTATAGTAAAAGTGAGCAGACCTGTATAATTTTAAGTCAATTTAGAGTCGCCGTTGGTCACCGTGGGTTATAACACCATCAGTCGCCGTCATCCATATGCAAAAGGTTGCCATTGACAGGTCACTGTTAGAGGAAACTACGAGGAGAGGCACTAAGAGGTAGCGCTGTAAATAGACTTATCTTGGAAAAAAACAGTAGCACATAGTATATAAGATAGCTACTTCATATGTATATAACAATGAATCGTAACCTTTTGAGCACCCAGTTACACTTAGCGTTTAAATTGCGCTAGCTTTATCTGACTTTGTCACTAAGTCGGGTACTAGCCTTGTTTATCTTGTCTTTGTCATCTACGGTGCCATCTACGGGCACATTACACTGCGCTACTCGTCTTTTCTTCTATATTTTTGCTTAAACTATGATGCTTACCATTTGCTAGGTAGCACCCAAGACGCTATCATCTGGCACATCATTCTATCACCTCTGCTCAAGCACACCAGGACCCTGTCAGGACTCCTCACAACTATGTACGCCAGGTGCTGGAGATGGCGCTGTACTGTGTATATGTCTAGCACACCCAACCACAGTTGGTGTCATTATTTTGGAGCCCACTGCAAGGAGTTCTTTTGAGACAGAATTCTGCCAGAAACTCAAGCCCAGCAACAGCGTCACCTCCTGTTGGAGAGCACTTTTGAACCAAGCACCACCGATTCACCACACTTATCAGGTGTGCTACCAAGACAGACTTTAGACCAGAAGCTTGAGGCCGCTTCAGACAGCCTAACCGAAAGCTTTTTCTCTTTTTCCTGACCTTTTGAGTACTTAGCAGGCAAAAACCATACGCCACTTACTCCTCTAGAAGAGCTATTTAGGTTATTATTGCCAGAATTTAACGACTCAGAACTAACCAAGCCTGTGCCCACTACATTGACACTAAGTAACATGAGCACCACCACCCTTCCTACTTCGACACACACACCTGCTGGTATGGAGCAGCCAAATAACTAGCGCATGCCACCCAGAAACCACTTCTTGTTGCCAAAATAAGATAAAACAAAGCCCCATAAACTAATGCAGTATTTCAAGGAGTTGGAGTATTTGCTATGTGACTGCCACATGACAGACAATACACAGATAAAGGAATACACCACCAGATACATCTCATACGATACAGCTGAATCATAGACAGGTTTAAAGGAGTTCCAGGGACTTACAAATGATGCAGTGCCAAGGCCTTTTACCTATAATGAATAAATCCAGAAGCTAGTACAAGACACCTTTGTGGCAGGGATCTATACTCTAGGCATGTTATCAACTTATTATCATGATTTTTAGCAGATAGCAAGATGGCTCGTCCAAAATGGAAAGTTATACGGGAACAAGGAGCATTGTTTGTTTCAACAAGGATTCCTGACCTCGTTATGGACTAAGATTGCACAACGTTTGGATATTATTATGCATGACTATCACTCCGAGGAACCTTACAATATAGAAAAAGTCTTTGAGACAGGAAAGTAGATATTAAAGGGCATGGACATGGGTATACCTTTGCAGCAACCTGGCTCAGACCATGGAGGGATGGCACCTAAACTAGAGTTGCCAGCTACTAGCGCCACCAATGAATACCATGGGTTCATCAAAAAAGAGGATTTAGAAAATGCCATTAACAATGCAGTTGCTAATGTTATGAATAAACTGGAAACCTTAATCTTGACTAGTCTCTCAGCACCTAGGAACAACATACAGACGGGGCATTGCCATTTCTGTGGCGAGGCAGGACATACCATGACCAGGGATCAATGTGCTATCCTTGAACAGTATTTGCAACAAGGAAAAGCATGCCGTGGGATGGATGGTAAACTAGTCTTACTTTCGGGCACTAACATTCTCTTTTATTCCAAGCACAAGACTTTCCAAGGGTGCATTGATGAGTGGCACCGTCAAAACCCTGGAAACTTAGCAAATTGTAGGCCTTTTCTTGATCTAGGCACACTATCATGCCATCAGTCTTCATTTTATCACACCATTCTATAGTCATTTGAGCTAATTCCGTCTGATCTTCTATTCTATGTCCCAACATGAAACCTGTCTGATCATTGTGGATGATACCTTGCACTACTTTGCTCAGTCACATAGTGAGCATCTTTGTTAGATTTGATTCTCTCTCAATGAGCAAGGACGTAAGGGAAGATCTACCAATATGGAGGCACAAAGGCATGAGAAAGGAGAAAAGACTCTAAGAGGACTTTTTGACAATGGTCTGCCTGCACAATATGCATAAAATAAGAACAGTAGACGAAATGAGAAAATTTGGCGATCTCCTAGCCAATACCACAGGTAACCACAAAGCATGAAAGAACTGCATGTGCAGATTGTGCCATAAAATAAGACAGGAAGGGTTTCCCAGCCCACACAAATGTAGCCTCTCTGCAAGGCTACTTATCAACAAATTAAAAGCCAAATAGAACCCCAATATACCTATGCCAGTCTGGGAAGTGAGCAATGAGAAAAGGGTTTGGCTACTAGGGGATATGTGCCATATATTTAGCCTAGATATAGGCATAACAAATCTTCTGAAGGATGGTTTTTGAGTCTTCACTAATTCAACACATAGCAAAAGTAGCAGCATAGACTATGGAAGAACACCTGAGGACACACCCACCCTCATGGCAGTATACACTGATGGCTCTTGTGTGAAAAACAATAGAGGAAACATGGCAGCTGAGGCTGGTATCTGGTTGGGACATGACGACCTGAGGAACAAAGCCATTAAACTCCTATATTACATAGCACAGACAAATAACACTGGAGAAGCAATAGCTATTCTAGAGGCTGCAAGAGCGGTTCCTAATACCCAGTCGATAAAAAGCGACTCAAAACTAGTGATAAATAGCCTTACTACCCTGCTGAGAGAACGTGAGGATGAAGGGTGGATTGAGGTGGCAAATAGCTATATAATGCATCCTTTAATAGTGGTCCTCTAAGGCAGGAAAGGTTTGACAATACTAGAAAAAATAAAGGGTCACTTGAGGGTAGAAAAAAATGAAGAAGCTGACCATCTTGCAAATGAAGAAGCAATAAAGGATATACAAAATGAGATAGACCTCCAAACCCCCACAGGCTACAAAGTGACAGGTGCTAAACTTGCAAAAGCCATACAAGCATTAATGTACAAGGACATCCTGAAAATAAGGCCGATACCAGACTGAAGATGGACCCACAAAAACCTAGACATAACACGCTGAACAAAGAGAGATGCAACAAGATCTACTTCCATAGATAACATAATATGGAAATCAATGAGGAGCAAGACCCTGTCAAAAGAAGTAAGAAACTTCCTCTGGAGAGCCATGTACAATTTGTATAAGATAGAGAGGTATTGGAACAATATACAAGAATATGAGAAAAGAGCCACCTGCACAATATGCCATATTGAGGAGTCTATAGAATACATTCTCACAGTGTGTGGTGCATCAGAACAGGAATACGTATGGGGCTTTATTTGAGAACTAACAGATATGAGAGGCATTGAATACTTCAAGCCCTCCTTCAGAGACATTGTGGTAGAGGAGGAAGAGTTGTTGATGGAATCAGGCTGAGGGTGACGTTGGGCAAGTAGATTGGGTTTGACTACTGGATCGACAGGTACAGGTAAAACGAAGAAGAAGCATTTGAGCAAAACGAAGGTGACAAATGACAAAGCCGGATTAGGGAATGGGTTGTACGAATAGGGCGAGGAGAAAAATAGAGTTTGGAATTACGAGACCAACCAACGGTCAGAAACAGAATCGGAGAAGAATCAACAATTTAAAGTGGTTTGAGAAGTAGATTGTTGATACCGAGAACAGGTAGAATAAGTATAAAAGGCGAGAAAAACATACAAATAGATAGGTTTTTTACATCCCATAATCTCAGGACTTGAGCTCTGCTTGTTTTGCGTGTCTCATAACTGTGTCTCGACGTTGTCTGGTCTGTTCTCGGTTGTCTCGTCTGCTCGGCTCTGTTCTGGCCTGTTCGACGTCTGATCCGACGTCAAACGTCAGGTCTCGGCACTATCTTGTTGGTCTCGGCTTGCTTTTGCCTGTTCCGGCTTGGTTCTTGGATTGATCACCTGGCTCGGCTTCTCTGCCTTAGTCTCGGTTCTGTTCTTGACGTTTTGACTATCTATTGCTAGTCGACCTCTTCAGCTTGCTACGTTTTATCTCTATCCTCTCTTCTCGGTACTCAGTCTTCTACTACTATTCTCTCTCTCCCTGGCTACTGGGCTACTCTCGGTATCACTGGTGTGCACCTTTCTATTCTACGAATTTCTCCTGCGTACGACGGACGTTACTCTACGCATATAACGTGTTTTCATATTTCACTGTCCAACCCGACCTCTATTCATACTCTCCACTTACGACTCGTTCAACTTCGTATCCAATCTATCAGTTAAACCAACCCACTGCCACAATGTGCTGGGCTGTGTCATACTGAGCAGAGGAAAGGACCAAGAAAAAGACAGATCTATGAATATAGTATTATCAGAAGCTGCTCACATCATCTGCTGGAAAGCAAGATGTCAGTGGAGATTATCACGAGACACTGATCCTGAGCGTACACTATTAAGAAACGAGATGAGAATGAGAGTACGGTGATGACGCCCAAAAGTTTGGTCAGTAACAAATATAGTAATAGTGTTACCATACCAAAAGCTTGCGTTGGGCGCACTATAAGTGATGTGAGGAGTCCCGGGCAGGTCTCAGAGAACGCGCCTGTGAAAATGAGGTAGAGTCAGTAAGAGGGTTGGCAAGCGTAAAGCGCTAAGGTAAAGCGCCTATGAAAGAAGCGGTAAATGCACACGGCAATGTCAGCGGCAAGAACACAGTAAGCTTAGCGAAGTCTAAGCGTCGTTAATGCCTGCTGTAGCTGCAAGGTGCAAATAGGTCAAAGGCTAGCGATAGTCTGCAACTGCCGATAAACTCGACGTTGCCGACCGTAAATGAGGTCTTGAGCGTAAGGGAGACTGAAGTAAGGGGAAACTCTGTTCTCTCGTTTGATGGGTATGTATAAGTCAGTAAGTACTTTTTATACTACAAGGAGTTCACCGTCGCTAGTGACTAACCATGGCCAAAGCGCGGTAAACTAGAAAATTTTATATGGGTAGCTCCAACGGTTTCAGATCCCTACCATCCATTCAAGAACCTTAGCAACACCAGGCGGCAGATCACGGTGCTAAACCATCAATCCATCACCCTTCTGTCTGTCCAAAATGCTTAGTGATGTCAGGCGCCAAATTGAGGTGCTAAGCAATGTTAGACGCCAAGGTCAAATGCCAAGCTGTCCGTCAGTTTTTGATAGATCATCAGGCTTCTCCCTAAGCGCTGTCGTCAGTGACTGATGCCATCTGTCAGTTGTCATTCTGTCTGTCATCAGCGCTATTACTGATTGGATCTGCTTCTTGCTGTGCGTGGCCGTCAAATATTGCCAAAATTGGTTAGTTAGCATGTGCTAAGGTATCCTGAGCCTGTGCCGTGTTGCCATAGCCTGCCGTTGATGCGCTGATCCTGTATGGGGTCCTATCAACGGGCTGCACTAGAAAAAAAAATAAAGCTGGACTGTTTAGCAACAGATGCAAAAAGATTCAAATGTAAAGCAATGGAGCCCAATTTATTTAGTCAGTAAAACATGGAAGAATCTCATTCCAGCCTTCTCAACACCCCTCAGGTCATGAAGGAAAATAACTGCAGTTTTAGTGGATATTGGCTGAATATGTGTGCTGAGCCCCACACCACATGCATAAAGGCATTTCTGATGGGGTGGACCCCATGATTTAGATATAAAGACTTACCCAAAAATGCAGGACAAAGTTCTGCGCATATCCTGACCAGCAGAGGCTGATATTATTGCATTGTCTGCTGTTTCACTGCAATACCACCAAAAAAAATAGATGAGCAACTGAGTAATATGATTTGTGTACATAAAAATTGAAAGAGGAAACAAATAAAATTTATGTAAAGTATGGTAAACATACTCAAAGATGGTGCAACAGTTTAATCATATGGAAATAATAAAATAAAAGACATACTCATACTTATCAGCAAGTCAATATCCAAGTCAATATCTCAACACTCTCTCTGACTAGCTAAACTCCCCCTATTTGTCAAGCCCCAGGCATCCAATAATATTTTCATATACAGCATATGCGAGGGACTTGGTAAACATGTCTGCAAAGTTTTTTTGAGTATATTGATATGATTTTGGTATTGTCAGGTTTTGCTGAGTCAGGGGCTTTCTGGGAAAGCAACGTCTTTATGAGGTGAATTTGATCTACATGTATCCAGGTGTCTGGAACTCTGGACTGTGCTCCAGGTTTTAAGATGCAAACAGGAGATTCTCAGGATAAGGGACTTAGTCTGGAGATCAGATGAAGTCAAAAGGATTTAAAGAATTAGAGTTGAGTCAAGAACTGGAGGTTCTAGGATGAGACCCAGTTAGTAAAATTTAAGTCATGAAGTGCATACCAATCTTAAGAGTACATTAACAAGTTGAGTATGCCAGTCAAAGCATGCCAGCCAAGCGTACCAGTCAATGCATACCAGTCAATCAAAGAGCATGCAAACAATCAATATAATATCAAGACTAAAGTACAATAAGTGGGTAGCTACTTTTTAAGTACTGGTGGGGGCTGCTCTGTGTTCCTGAGGGTCTGTCTCCGTGTTGAAATTGCCTTGTTACATGCATTCCACTATCTATTATGATCATCATTCTACTCCAAGTTCATTCTATCACATGTATCCACATGTGATTATTCTTTATTTACATGTATATAGTTTTCTAGCAGTATATAAACTGTAGATAGATCATCTGAAGTCCTTACTCTTTCTGACTTTGGACTTCAGGTTAGTAGTACTTTACTATGCTCAATATACTCTTTCTAACTTTGAACTTCGGCTTTAGTGACAGTTTCTGTCCTCTGTACTTTGCCTGTCTTCAACAGGTTATAGACCCTAGCTTCTAAAGCTACAGTTCGAAGTTTTTGTCATTTTACTGCTCTGTGTCTGTGCTATAGTCCTTATAGTGGTTGCAGCTCTCTCTATATACATAAACTCTGAACTATTGAGTGGTGACCCTTAAGTGGGGCTGCACTACTCCTGAAGATCTTATAGGAACCCTGCCAGTTTTATTAACTGGATTTGTGGCTGAATTCTGTCTGGCACACTAGACCTTAGCATTTTATTGCTTTTCAGCATTTCCTGACACTACACTCTACACCAACTCTCTCACCATGCCTACTTCTATACCAGCCTTCAACAAACTCAATTCCCACAACTATAACTCTTGGGTTGGGGAAATGGAGGCCTATCTTTGTTCTCAGAATGTCTGGATGCCTATTTCCATGCCTTCTTTGGCTCCTGAACTCTCTGACAAACCTACATCAGAAAAAAAAAGTGAATACAGAAAATAGCAAAAAGAGGCTAATGTTGCATCTGGTCTGATTTACTTGATGGTGGAAGATGATCAAAGAATCCATCTCAATGATCACAAAGATCAACCAGACAAGATATGGGATGCACTAAAGCAGATACACATGCAACAGTGCCCAGGCACTCACTTGCTTTAATGCCTATGATGACTTGTTTTCCATCAGAAAAGGAGATGATGAAAATCTGCAGACTCTTATCAATAAAGTTGAGACTGCAATGAAGAGAATCCAGGATTTGTGCCCTAAAGACTTTGATATTGCTAAACTAGACAATGAATTGTCATTTATGGCATTAATCAGCATGCTTTCTGTGAATTTCTCAGCATTTGTATCAACTCTTCTTCTTAAAGATGACTTGGATAAGGCCAAAATTCACTGGGCCTTTGTTACATAGGAAACACAACGTCGTCGTCATGCTGATGAGTCTGCTGCAGCTGCAATTGCTATAAATGTTGCATTGGCCAAAGCTACTTGTGATTTTTGCAATTTGCAAGATCATACACAAGCTAATTGCCATACTCCAATCAGGTTAGCTGACAACAACATTATTTATTCAGCTGGAATTGAAACAGTTATATTCCATCCAGTTGTAAATGGGAAGAAGGTTCAATCCTTGAAGTTCCATAGAGTCTTGCATGTTCCACAGCTCTGAAATAATCTTATCTTATATATTTGACCAGAAAGAAAGACTGTAACATTCACATTGACAAAAAGGCCATGCATTTCTGGTTGAATGGAAAAGAGTTATTTAGTGCTACAATCAAATCCAACAACTCTGCTTATTTGGATAGTTGTACAGCACTAGTTTCAGAGTCTGCTCATCTCACCAGCACATTGCCACTTGATTTGAACCTATGGCATTGCAGATTTGCTCATCATAACTATGCAAATATCAAAAAGATGATCAATAACAAGTTGGTAGTTGGTTTGAACTTGAATTCTGCTGCAAAGCCTGATCCTATCTGTGAACCTTGTTTGGCTGGCAAAATGCATTCCAATCCTTTTCCTTCTTCTAGTAGCAGTGCATCAAAGCCATTAGAATTAATCCATACTGATGTGCATGGCCCTCTTCCAGTTGCTGCAATTGGAGGCTATCACTATTGGACTATATTTATTGATGATTGCACTAGCTTCAAAGCTGCCATGCCTATGAAGAAGAAAAGTGATGCATTCAATGCCTTCAAGACATTCAAAGCTTATGCTGAGAATGCTCTAGATGCCAAAATCAAGGCTATGCAAGATGACAAGGGTAGAGAGTACATGTCAAAGGAGTTTATTGCATACACTGATGCTTGTGGAATTATAAGAAGGCATACAACTCAAAATAGGCCTCAGCAGAATGGTGTTGCTGAAAGAGCAAACAAAACTCTGTTAAAAGACACCACTGCCATGCTCAATGAGTCAGGTTTACCGGCCTCATTCTGGACACACTGTCTATATGCTCAGATTCACATTCTGAATCACATTCCAACAGCATCACAGTCAGCTACTCCTTATGAGAGGTGGCACAAGCATAAACCAGATGTTTCTCATCTCAGAGTTTGGGGATGTAGAGCATATGTTTATATACAAATGACATTACACTTGCTTCAAAGTCTACTGCTGCAATTGACACTGCTGTCAAAGGCCTGATACCACTTGTCAGCATCTTCAGATTTCATAGCTTGTTTGAATGTTCTAAGATCTGAAGAGCTAGCTATTCCAGCAAACTAAACATTTTTGAAACCAAGATCAAGTGGTTCTGACCACTCTATCTATCTTTATGTCAGAGGAGAAGTCAAGATCATTGTACCCATTTATATTGATGACATTACACTT
>QFEW01016903.1:0-13363 GCA_003316525.1 Termitomyces eurrhizus
GAATACTACAGGCAAGGTATCGAAGGTGCGGTTCTGAGCGAACGACGAGATTGACTATTATTCGAACAACTTCGGGCTCATTATATACCGTATCACTCCTCAAGTAATAAAGCACCTCAAAGGATATCAAGTTACAGCAGAGAGATAAAAACTCTGGAACGCTAGCTGCAAGCTCCCCGTTCACTAACCGAGATTTAAATTTCTCGAGATACCGACGTCTTGTTTCTCGTAGCAAGGTAAACTCGCGCATGAGCAAATGAGGCGTCGTGCCATTTTCTGCCGACCTTAGCAGTTAGACATGTGTTCAAGGCGAGTCGCAAGGGAGACATAGAGGGCACGTGCTGGGTGCGTGACACCAATGAGGATATTGTACAGGTCATTAGGTGTATGATCGGATTCAGACGCATGCACACCTCAGTCTTCCTGGCACTAGACTGAGGTGTGTATCCTGCGCATACACGTAGTTACCCATTACATATCACAATAGAGTCTTCCTGGCACTAGACTGAGTATTATTGTCCCAAGAACATGAGGGATTCCAAATACGATATGTTCCGCTGGAAAAGTTCTACAGATTCCAAGATTAAACCACTGCGTACTATATACAATTGGGCGGTATACTAGGTATGGCGTAGGCGACAGATGACCCAGCGGTGGCCCGACAGCGTAAGAGACCGGTCCACGAGACCTAGGATACCCGGTTCATATGAGTAGCAGAGAACCCGTTCTAGCATCAAAAGTTTGGTATTTTCTGCGGTGCTGATCCAATGGAGAGCTTCGTCAATTCTCTGTCCTGGGGAAAAGTTTATGATGAGCTAGACTTTAATAACGCGCATGTTTAGGGAGGCTTTGAGGCATTGTAGAAAGATTAGAAGGGGAACAACAACTGTATACCTGTGATGGTTGGAAGTTTAGAGCCCGCGGTCTTCGAAACTTTTCAAGCTCAGAAACTTCCCGCAGTTTCAACTAGATCGCAACAATCAACAGGAGTGGTTACAAGTGTTACACCGGCAAGCTCGAGTCTTTGCTCGACACATTGGAGGACCATAAACATGAAACATCTTCCAATATTTCACACAATACTCGTTCACACATTACCGTTCTTCGCCCCTTCCAAAATCGTACATCGTATCAACGTACATCTCATCCATCGAACGCTACTTGAGCATTGAACAGGATATCGTTAACCTCCTTGATGAACTTTGGGTCATCTGCCTCCTCGTTCGCCACGAACGGTTCTAACCCAAATGCCTGACGACCCAACAAAGTCTTCACATCCGTGGGCGTCGCACGGCCGACACACTTAGTTTCTCCAGGTCCCTTGGGGAAGTCACTAGTAAGTATTGTAGTCCATCTCAAATTAGCGATTTCCGCGAACAAAGGAGAGTGAGACGTACGGCCCGGGAAGACCGGCCTCGAAGGTCGCACGTTGAGCCCGGAGGTAGCGGGCGCTGGAAGTACCAGAAATCAAGCGTCAGTGTAGGAAATTCACAGGAAACTTACGTCTTGATTGTGAGCGGCACTGCAGGAGAGTATATGACTGACGAATCGTTCTTGCCATAATGGTGTGCCTCGACCTCATGTACGACATCGCAATGCCCTAATCACTAACATCAACTAACCATTTAAAATATCCGTTTCACTGACATACAGTAGACTTGATCCCCAGGGTTTACAGTTGGAATCGCCACCATTGTTTTGTCCAATCTAAGATGCGGGTGTGTCTTGGTCGTTAAGAACTGTTTTCCACCCAGTAGGCTTCCGGGGAACTCCGGGTTGTCGAGGTCAACGACCCATTCGTTGGGGTTGTTCTCGTTCAGTCGGAAGAATGGACGTAGGATGATGTATGGAATCGCAAGGCGCAGCATGGGAAGGACGCGGAGCGTGCCTTCGTCCGCTCCAGTCTGCGACAGTGAGACCCAGCCTTGCCATGCACGGAAGATTGAGCCTTGGTTCCTATAATGTGCAGCGCCTCAGACTGATTCCATCCATGTAAGCAAGTTCTTAGACTTTGACTCACGAATTATCGTACATGTCCTGCACCGCATCCAATCTCGGCTCGACATCAAACGCGTCATTAGCATACTCCCTCCACGCACTTCCTCCCTTCAAAATCCCCTTGTAACATTCCCTATACACAGGATCTTCCCACCTTTCCACGGACCCATTATCAATATGCGGATCAAGCGAGAACGTTGTGTCCCCCGGCTGACGGATGCGCACGCGATCAAAGTACGATACCGGGGTGTTCAAACTTATCTGGTTTCTCGCTACCTTGGAGGCGTGCCACAGGGTTAGAAGGTATCTCTGCGTCTCGATTACACCTGGGTGCTCCCGACACGCGACTTGACCTTTGGAGTTGTACATCTCGTAGATCTGGATGTTGGAGGGTGGGTATCCTATCGTGCATGGTACAGAGTGAAAAGGCTATGACTACAAGTCGTGCTCACCCGTAACTTCCCTTGCGTTGGTTGTAGCATATTGCTTGATCGAGCTCTTCCAGCGTAGGGCTTCCTATAGGTGCAAAGTTAATTAGGATACAGTATTCTTCAGTCAGAAACAAACTCGCCTCTTCCGGTATACCACCAGTCACAACGACAACTCCAACGTCCTTAATTGCCCGGGCATGGCTATCCGACAGTCCAGCCTTGATCTCTGCGAACGATACTCGAGGAATAATCTACCATGTGCATCAGACAGGACACTGATGATATATATCTACAACAAAAAAAAATGGTACCTACATTGCCTCCCTTCTTCGAAATCTCCTCAACGGCGACTTCGAGCTCAGCCAATACCTCCTTCCAGCTCTGTACAAGCTCATCCTTCCACAAACTTTTCTTTAATTCAGATAAATGACTTGGAAGCGCAAGAGGTTTAGCTCCCTCCAAATGGATAGCACCGATCTCGACGTGAGTGTGTTCCATTTGGATCGTGGCTCGCTGGTAATGCAAGTGTAGAATGTAAAGAATCTGTTTAGTGGCTTTTGTATATATATACCTCTGGATCCAGAATGATATTACCAAGTGAGGAACTGAAAGGAGTATTATACCGATGTTTTCCCGCATGCACTCCCATGGTGTTTGATAGAGTGTCTATGATTTAGTAGCTTTTCGGCGTATTTTTCAAGCGATTATATATGCTTCCATAATTTACTCGCTGTGAAAGGTGAATAAGTGACTATGCCGCAAAGTATCTTCGCTCTCCATTGGAAAATAATGATCAGAATAGTTATATGACCGTGAAACAAAGCTGCCTAGATAGTACGTGGGCATGGATAAGTCACAATGCATACACTTGTGTCTCACGATCTGCAGACCTAGATCGTCTCGAAGACAAATTAAACCGACATTTTTCCGTTACCACCTCTTGTGAGATTCATTCATTCCATCGCGGTTCTTTAGGCGCTGATTGCATGAACTTGTAACGTTATGGGTGTGCTTACCCCAACTTATACAGGACGTTCACCCCTTAAGGCGTGGGATTTAGGACAGCACTAAAACCAGGTCCTGATAAATATGCTGGATGAATAATGTGTTCATCCGTTTAGACGTCGAAGGAACCAGTCCACAGAGCAATCACCCTACCACTCACTGTATCTGATTCGTATCGGATAAATTAAACTTGTTAAAGCGCAATGGATAAGGAATGAAGATAAACAGACGGGAATATACATGTACGTATGAGCCATCGAGGTCTAACAACCTACTCAAATAATAAATTACACCAAGTTAGAGAGGAATGGTAATAACTGATCAGGTAAATTAATCATAGGTAACCTTAGCGCGTCTGAAGGTAGATTTCCTCGAGATGGCCGATCGGCAGGATTATGTTCTGAAGAAATCCATCGTACTTCCAGATTGAACCCATAACTTCGCGTTATGGCTTTGATTCTTGTGAGGACCTCGGGCTGCCGAGGGTGTTTACTTGCTCCCTTTTGAAGTGCTATCACTACCCCTGTATTGTCTGATCTTACGACGACATTTTGCGACCGAAAGCCAGCCGAGGCTACGACGAGCAGGCCAAGCTCAACGGCCACCATTTCAGCCCAGTTGTTGTCTCTTCCATCGGTTTCCCATCCTGGCGTAAATTTCCAAGCCATCCATCGACCATTAAGAACAAAGCCAATACCCCAACGGGAAGAGTCAACAAAGATCTCCGGAACACTTGATTCAACCTTAGTCGTCTCAGCCTGGTTTTCTACTGTATCAGGAGTAGACGGATTGCAGGAAGATGGAAAAGATCGGGGCTCCCACTCAAGGAGAACAAGTTGTTGATAAGGTTTTCGGTTTGCCACTGGTGTTGATCGTGCGGCAATGTGGATAGCATTCACAGCCATGTAAGCTTGCTCATCACCATCTCGAGCTCTCTGAAGGAGTACGATAAGCTCTTGTAGGCTGGACACAGCTAATGATTCCCATGTGGGTTCATCAGGTGCAAGACTTTGAGAGAGCTGAGAAACATCTGGAGAGGTAGAGTTCGTTGTAGGTGTGCTAGCTCTAAACGATGCCATATCTTGATTTGGAGAGCGAGGCAACAATGAAGTGCGCTTGGTTATCGAAGGTGGGGTCTGAGGTGGAGTAGGAAGAAACGAGTTACCTTCCGGTTTTAGTTGATCTTCTTGACTCGTTCCTGCATTATGTACCGTCTGCGTATGACAAGTAGAGGATTCTGCGCAAGCAGGGAGATCAGCCGAGGTAGAGAAAATGGTTGCGTCATCTAACAGAGCTTGTAATTCCTTGAATTGTTGCTTGAGTTGAACCAGCTCCTGTTCAGCTGCGACAAGCTGGACAGTTCTGAGATTCATCATCTCCAATATTTCCTCACGCTCCGTCTGATATTTCGCGAGAAAATCCGCTACAGAAACATCGAGATCCAGGGTTTGGAGGCGCATTCCCTCAGATACGCCATTCAAATATTGTAAAGAACCTTGGCCATCCCGCTCCTTGATTGCAAGACGAAAAGAGCTGTCTTTGACGTCGACTTGGGCGGCATCGGTAACGTGCCTCACATACGAAAGACAAACGTTGCATCCCGAAGAATGGACTACTCCAAAAGCGGGATGATGGGTCCAAACAAGGCCAGAAGGCATGATAGAATGGCGAATTTCGACAGGTATGAGTATAAGGTAGACTGAAGAAGTTCACGGTCGATGTGAATCTATAATTAAGACTGTAAAGGAGCGCAAAGTGATTGATAGAACGTTGAATCTTGTGCAAAGGAACTTTTATTCGGGCGATCGATGGTTCCAGCACGCTGTAAGAGGTATGAGAAGGCGGTCGCATGGAGGTCGCATGTTGCAAAGTCCAGGTGTTGTCACCTTGCATGTGATCAACATGCGTGAGATTGAGGCATGGAGGTTTTCCCGGAAATGAGAATTGTCCATTCAATCGCAGCCTCAGATCAAGTCCTCGTTCTCGATAAAAGACCTCGGGTTGTGCGCAGCACAAAAATTGTATCGAAGTTGATCGGAGGAGTGGTCCATCTTCTGGAGAACTTGCAATTTTCTCCACCATTCTGATGATGTCTAGTGATATGAGGTATTGTGCCATAAAAAGAACGAAGGAGAGTGAGGCTTCTAAAGCCCTCTTGAGAACGTATTATGGTGCCAACCTGATACTTTGCTCTCCAATTGAGCACTGCTTTCAAGAAGAGCAAGAAACTCAAAACTTGGTAAAACACATAAAGGTCAAGATGAAGATTGACCCTGGCAGAAGTATTCCATGGATGGTCGTTAAAAAGCAAAGTTTGTTGTACAAATAAATAGGTTCAACCCCATCAAGTCATTCATAATTCATACACGACACAAAGCATGTGGTCACTCCCTAATACTCGAAGAATTACTCGACTTTCTCCACTTGTCATGACCCGTGAACAGCACTCGTTGCCAATTTTGTCACTCGTAAACATGACACGAAGTATGCATGTGGTCATCTCCATAAATACTCGACGGATTACTCAACTTCTCCCACTTGTCCTGACCCGACCTTTAATTCTGGTCATCACCCTTCCATAGCTACTATAATCGAAAAAAAAAGCAATCATGCATCCAACTTCACAGTTGGCCTTTTGCCCAACTGTCAGTGATGTAAAATTCCGTCTGCTTCCTCGCAGCCGCAGCGCTAACTTTATCACCAGGTGGCAGCACTTCCCTCCAAATTATACGCGCTAGACCTCGCATCTTGCATACTTTTCGGATCTATGTGGAACTTCTCTCTCACGATTGTCCTGCGAAATGAAAGAACCTTAACTCGTGCATAACAGCGAACGCTCTTTCGCTCGGAACCCTCTCCATATCTAATCCTCCACAAGTGACCTGATCTTAAATGATAATTTCGAGCTATATAATCTGCCCCCAAGCACCCCTACATCTCGTCTTCAATCATGTTTCGCCCTCCGACTTGGCGCCTTAACAGTGTTGTCAACCGCAATGGTATTCGCACATCATCTGAGATATCTTCCTCCGCCGATGCCACTATCGGCTCGTCGACATACGCACGCAAATGCAGAAAACTGATGAAGCTCCATCGGGATCTCAACAATCTCTGGTAAAAGGGTCTTCTGTGGACTTTGGCTTGTATCTGACTACAAATGGTTCCAGTGATGGGATTCTTCTCGATATGCCTCGACTAGCAGTTATTGGCAGCCAGTCAGGTAAGTGACAGCTTTGGTCACATTTTTTTTCTGACGTTTGTTCTTCAGCTGGTAAAAGCTCTCTTGTAGAGGCTGTGAGCGGAGTAAGTGCTATTTGACAGATTAGTTCTCCCTTTTCCTCAGCTTTGTTTCTAGATATGTGTTCCAAGAGATAGCGGAACCTGTACAAGGCGAGCATTATTCATGGAATGTATCTACCACATGCATACTTATAAACTAGCGTAGATGTCCGATGGAGTGTTCCATGTCCACTACGGAAGATACATGGTCATGTACCATTTCTCTTCGTATGTCCTACACTCATGGCGAAACCTCAATGCCTACTGCGAATACCACTCAATTTGGCCCCCTCATCACTGACAGGAACGATGTCGAGATTTGGATTCGACGCGCGCAGGCCGCGATACTAAATCCTGCTGCACCACACAGTGAATTTTTTAACAAGACAGAAAGGGAGTTGAAGAGACGCACTAATGAACTCCAATTCTCCAAGAATGTTGTTTGTGTACATGTCAGCGATCCGGATCTCACCGATCTATCCTTCATAGACTTGCCCGGTACGTCTATTACTTGCTTTTGGGTTCCTTTTTGATCTCCAATTGCACCGTACAGGCCTTATCCAAAACTCTAATGACGAAGATATCAACTTGATAAGGAATTTGGTCATGAATGCTATATCGGGCTCTAACACACTTATTCTTGTAACAATTCCTATGAGCGGTGAGTCCGTTGAAGAGTGTGGAAACGTGACTTGACTTTGAAAACTTGCAGACGACATGCAAAATCAAGCTGCATTTCGTCTCGCGAAAGACGTCGATCGTACGGGAGAACGAACAATCGGTGAGTATTCTCTATCCTGATGTGCATCGATTTTCCGATTTAAACTGCAGGTATCCTTACTAAGCCCGATACTCTGTCTGCCGGTGCAACTGGTCACCTTCAAAACTGGAAGGACACCCTGGAAGGCAAACAATATCCTTTAAAGCATGGGTATTACTGTGTCCGCCTTCCGACAGACGCGGAGCGCAATCGTAACAGGTCCCGTATAGACTTTCAAAGGTTTGAAGAACGGTTTTTTGAAACCACCTCCCCTTGGAATACTATCGCTGACCGTGCTCGCTTCGGCGTCCCAAGCTTCGTTGCCAACATAAGCGGACTTCTTGTTCGACTTATTGAAAAGAAGTATAGTATAATCAAAATACAATTGCTCCAGAGACTTTGCTCAACTCCATTCCTAGTCTTCCCGAATTACGCACAAAGGTCGCACAGCTCCTGTCTGAATGCAAAGAGGAACTCGCAACACTTCCAGCTCTTAATACAGGCGATCCTTTCACAGAAATTTGTCTTCGTATCACACAATTCTGCCAAGATTTTCAATCGGCTGTATTTGGGAAGAAACAGAAGATGCTAGTTCAAACTAATCGCAGTCGATACGCAGTTTTCAAGCAGGATATTGAGCGTACTCGGCCCAACTTTGTACCATATCAATATCGAAATTATCGTTCGAATGGTCGTGAAGCCGAGCGCGTTCCAGCGTCTGGGCGCACGATAGGTGTGGAGGAGGTCAAACAAGCTATTACATCGTGTGTAAGATTTCCATCACGATCGATCTTTGATTAATAACCGTCATCCTAAGGTCCATCGGTTGGGAACTCCCAACACACATCCCTTACGACGCTATACAGAACTACATTCTTGAGTTTATAAACGTTTGGGACAAGCCTGTACTCTCTTGCTTTCGAGATGTTTTCACCAATACTTCGGATTTTATCGGCAAGGCCATGACCGAGCATTTTGGACAATTCAAAAACCTTGAGAAACATGCCGCGTTCGTTATTCCATTTTGTGGTCATCATGTTACTTATTTTTGTGAGTATACAGCTCCGTCGTGAAGGCAGACTTGGAGAAATGCAAGGAGGAAACTCTGGACAAGTTGGCTAAGATGACTGAGCTCGAGGGCCTTCCTGCATGGACACAGAATAACGAGTTCTTCCGCTACGAAAAAGACTACTGGCTGAAACTTTATTGTAACTCCCAATTTCTAAACGACCTCCAGTCCCACGAAGTGAATAGGAACATCGACGAATTTGATGCTTTAAATGTAATGGCAATGGTCCGTGCTTTCTTTCAAGTCGCACACAAGGTGAGCCCATTCCGCCAACTCTTTATATCCGAATTCTGACGCCTTGGGCAGCGAATAATTGATTCTGTTCCCCTGACCATTGAGCACGCACTCAATCAAGCCTTGACCAAGGACCTGCAAAAGAGTCTGTTTGAAAGCTTGCGACAGATCCCTGATGGAGAAGCCCGTCGTGACTGGTTTGCGGAACTTCTCCTCGAAGATCCAGTATTGGCGAGGAAGCGGGAATTCCTTGAGGATAGAAAACGTCGTCTTGAGCTGATCAAGAGGAAACTTGAAACGTTCGAGCACGGTACTGACGATTGATTTGACTTGTGTTTCCCCTTGTACTATAATTGCGACATCGTAGAAATCAATGGTCGTAGTCCTTTAGACTGCTAAATCGTATTATGCAGTAGTTTGTAATGCACGTTTGTGATGCACAACGCGGGTTAGACGGCTAGTGCAGGTCGACTGATTGACTAGGAATCTGAGTGTCCGAGGAAATGTCGTTAGGATACACCGCTCTAGTTCTAATCCAGTACCCACTAAACCCCCGCTCTGATTTTCTCCATGAGGGATTGAGGAGATTCATAACTATCCACTGGCCCTGGACTAAAGCAGCTTGTACAACTTAGTTTTGGGTTGGACATCTTCATATCCAAAACAGCTTTAACTTGTGCTATTGTCGCGTTATTTCCTCTTCGATAGGTGCGAAATATTCTTTTCTGGATAACCCTCTCGTAGCTGAGAACTCATATGTGGTATGCCAAATATCCTAAGAAGACTTCCCACTTTTGGTTCGAGGGTCAGGAATGGGCTTCCCATGATTTTGCACACTGTCAGTACCCGTATGTGGTCCCCACCTTAAGATTTCATGCACACCAAGACTTAACCTGGAACTCCTTCCATTGAAGGTTACTCCATGATTTTTGGAGATTGATGAACTTGCGCCACTCAAAAACGTTGCCACGTACCCGGATTGAACGAGTGACCTTCGCATATCAAAGCGCTTGCAGGCGCTTACAAGTGCGACGCGCTACCACTACGCCAACGCGGCTTATGTTTATTCCACAAACGTCTAATATACGTCGCGAAGAAAAAAGGATGACGACAGGGAAGGGTTGAAAATACAGAAAGTAATTTACAATGCCCTGGACCGCGTCAACCTAGTACAGCCTTCATCAGAGAGAGTTCCCTCCAGTACATTTATTTCTTATCTAGGGGAGACGTCGAAGTGAGAGTTCCCTACGGGACTCAGTCTCACTTGCGCTCATAGGGTGTCACGTGGTTGCCGCGGTTTCAGGCCGTTTCATTGGTCTCCTGAAAACTGACGTTTTAACGTCAAGAAAAATCCAAATGGCAGGCTGACATTATTATGTAAGGGTGGTTTTATTGGTTCTGACGACAAACTTCAAATTTCGCCACTTTTTAGAGGTCAAAGATAACGTGACCGCGCACAGACGTTTACAAAGCTGACCAAACAACCTGCAGCTACAAATTTTCGTCGTATAGTGCTTGGCTCGCTACCCTTGAAATGCGTGAGTATCCATTCTTCTTCGACTTCCCTGATGACTTTATTCTCTTCCCCGTCTTATACGACCATGTCGAGAGATAGAGTATATCTGTTCGCAACAGATTCGCGTTCTTTGAGCGCCTAGTGTACTTGCCAGTGCCATTTAGTCTGATCTTCTCCACGCCTCCCTGGACCAATTACTGATGATCCTTTTTGCCTTAGATCTTCATTTATCCCGGCTTGTTCTATAATACGGTTAGTCTCTTTTTTCGATCCATTAATTTCCCTTGCGGCCACATTCTTGATGAAACATTTCCTACATTCGCAGTTTCCACTCTAGCGTCCTCTTCGAGTACTCCCCCAATACCGAACATTTATTCTCCCCCTCAGTGGTCGAACCCAAAGATTACTGAGCTGTGGGCCGCCCTTGTGGTGCGATGATGCTAGGTGGGGGTCGACGCGATGCGAGTTGAAACGACCTTCCTTTGGATGTCTGATCCTTCGTGGACTCCAACGTCAACTGAAACACCTGCTGACGTCTTTTCCTCTTAGGTGGTGCATACTTGTGTTTTCGTCCAAAGGTCGATCGATGTAGACGAGTCAAATAAGCATGTTAAACATAAAACTTTCAACTGGTTATACAATTTAATTTCACTCGAGAGAATCTACTACTTGAACACGTTACTGCAAGTCTGCGGCCAATGCGTTGTAGTCCGGGCACAAATCCTCCCATTCCTGAGGAGTGATTTGGGCTTGCGGTCCGACCACGTTGTCTTCTGGTGCCTCAGCAAATGCGACTGCGAGACCAGCTTCCAAATGCCAATCAATGTGGCTGAAAGGTCACTAAATGAGCAGTGGCTTTGAATTCGCAATATGCAAACGCACCAATGCAAGAACCAAGCACCCGGATTGTCAGTCCCTAGATGATACATCAGCATTGGAAAAACCGGATACATAGGCAAGGTAAAGGAACGTACTCCAGCGGAAAGTGGTGTTGCCTCCATTGACTGTGGAAAAGAGAGAAAGGAAGAGCTAAGTAGGAAGACCAATTTGTGAGTTCGTCCAACACCTACTCGGGTAGACGTCACGACGGAGTGGGCTAAGGCAACTCAGTGTCGAGTTCTGCACGCGTTCAGAGATACTTACTTGACAAAGTTGAAATCAACGGCATTTGACGGACGAATCACATCGAAGGCGTGGCCGTGCACTGGTCAACGTGAATAGGGAGTTACGATGAGCTGGATATGTCTCGCTTACGATGGAACGGATGTGCTGAACACCATTTTCATCAGCTAAATATCGGGTGCCAGACAGAAAAAAAAACATACCTCCAGTACCCGGAATGAAGACGTCAAGGATGATGTTTTTGGGGACGATGATGCTGTCGGACTGCGTCGGCAAATCACCCCTCCGTAAATGCTTTGGTACTTACACCTGTTCCGAAGGAAGGAGATCTTGGGGCTAAAAGAGGACATCAGACTGCAGACGACACATTCACAGCACAGCGCGTACCTGCTTGGCACCGCTGAGGATTTGCAAGAGGACTGGAATGGTGGGCGAGATGTATGAGATACCGTTGATATCGAAGAAGGGAGGATTCGGCTGAATGCCTGGATCAATAAGGGTATCATGGTAAAGGTTTGAGCATACCTGTGCGATGTTGAGAACGACGGCTGAAAAGAAAAACATCAATACAGCTCTTCATATCAGACACCACGTTCTTACACATGTTTGCAGGTCCCGAGCCGAGCTGGAGAAAATGAGCTCAAAGGAGTTACAGACAATATAGGGCTACCATACCATTCCAGGATGTTCCTGAGCAATAGGCTGGACAAATCCATTTAAGCAACGATTAAAAAAAAATCGACAGAAGGATAACATACATGCATCTGCTCATCGAGAAGCTTCGGTCCGCCTGTGTTATTGGTAGTAGGCTCTACGTCTGGTGCACCCTTGTATCTCAGAATAGCCCTAGTAAGGTCGGGGTCGACTATAATACGCAGTGAGCGTCTAGTTCAACCAATCAAGACAAAAAACACACAGTTCGGGTTTCCACTGGGCGCAGGTGCACCGCCGGTGGGCGGGGCTCTGATCCAGTAGTTGTCGACGGGCTGGTTCGCATTCAGGATGGCAGATACACGCTGTGCTGTATAACAAATCAAGCATCAAGACTTTGATAATGCAGCCCCATGTGAAAATGACGTACCGGTGTAGACATCGATGTTCTGGACTTCAACGGGGTCATGCTCAATACCATCCGCTTCCATGAAGGTAATGTTGTGATTGTCGATGGAGAACGTGAAGAACGGGCGGCAGGCGATTGCGAAAATGCGCAACCTGTACCTCTTTCCTTGCTCAACATTGACAACAGCGTAGGGGACTACAATTGCGAAAGATGAGATCCAAATTTTGGCAGATCTGGATGACATACCAAGGGGTCCACCGATAAAGCGTCCTGCACCATTGATCAATCCAGAATCAGGGATGCTGTATTCCTCGTTAGGACAGCAACGCCAATAAGCAAGAGAATCACTTACGGCACAACACCAGTCTTGAAGAAGTCGTTCTGCGCCGCAGGAGCAAGTTCATGGTACCAGTCGGCAAGAGTAATGATAGTACCCTCTGTATCTCTAATATGAGCATTTCTGGCCTATCATCGGACCACAAAGAAAACAGACCGTCGTCAACGTCATAGAGATCCTTCAATGGATCATCCGGATCTTTTGGGCATGAGATACGGGGCCATAATTCATCAAATTCCAGACCTCACGTACCATATACAGCGACAATTCCCCTAAGGCCGTCACAGTACTGGGTCGACAAGTGAGAGTGATACCAGAAACTGATCCGACATCAACAATGGGCTAATGACACGCGAAAAAGGGCACGAACTTTCCGGTTTGTCCTGCCGTGGAGAACGAGTAGACAAACGTGGAGTTTGGTGCAATTGGGCACTGTTCACGGAGTTAACTATTGCAACCTCAACTACAGTTGCCAATTTACCTGAGTGACGAAACTGATCTCGACAATGAGGTCACGTTGTCTCTGGATAATCAAAAGAGGTAAGCTTACGC
>QFEW01016936.1:0-20745 GCA_003316525.1 Termitomyces eurrhizus
TGCTGTCACAGAAATACTTCATCATTCTATCCTGTAAGCGCTGCCACTGGCTAAGAGCATTATGCCAGATTGACTGATGCCAAGTGTCCATGTAAATGTATAGCCTTGGAGTGCAAGTGGCAAGGTGCGGCAAGGTGTCAACAGTGGTGCGAAGAATAAGTGGTGCCATAAAAGTGGTCTGAGAGTAATTGGAGTCTGTAGCTGCGAGTTATTAGTGTAAAAATATGAGAGAAATAGTGCTGGAAGCGCTAGAGCGTGGCGCTTCTGGTGGTACTAGTGGGCCTATATGAGGTGCAAGTATTGGTGCTATTGGTAGCCAGCCACGATGCAGGCTCATCATCGGTCGACATACTCACGACATCTGGAACTGTTCAGCCCGAGATCTTTGGAATGGGCAGAGCGCTTATGTCAAGAGAAGCAAAAACAACAGGCTCCTCAACCCCAAGGGAAAGGAGCTGTGCACAGACTGGCAGAAGCCTCGAGGATGTCACATTATGTCCCATGACCACAAGCATGAATCCTCGGGATGTGGGAAAAGAGATCACGGAGCTCAAGCATGCAGTCTTGCACAATCTCTTTGAGTTCCAGTCGCCTTATAAGGTCCACGCCTGGAAGGATCAATTACAACAAGCAGGGTTATCAGATGTATTCCCCAACTTGGCGCAGGATCTGCAACATGGGCTGGATGCCAGGATTCCCCAAATCACACGCACCTTCACACCAAACAATAAAGAGTCGGTGGAAACGATGGCCACGGAATTTGATAAGGTTGTCGAAGCCGAATTTGCAAAGGGTCAATATTTTGGACCCTTTACAAAGGAGCAAGTCCAAGATATACTCGGCCTGTTTCAGACTTTGCCTCTCAGCATTATCCCGAAGCCCAACAAACCTGGCAAATTCAGGCTCATTCAAAACCTGTCATTCCCACACTCCCAGCCCACCCACAGCAGCGTGCAATCCATCAACAGCTACATTGATTCATCCCAGTTCCCCTGTACCTGGGGTACCTTTAAGTCGGTCTACACTCTCATATCCAGACTGCCTCCCGGGTCACAAGCAGCCATCCGAGACGTTAAGGAAGCCTACAGGACCATCCCTATTAAGCCCTCACAATGGGTGGGAATCGTCGTTAAACTCTGCGGGCACAACAATTATGCCATCGACACCATGGACTGCTTTGGCTTGGGCTCGGGGTGCGGTTGCTATGGTCGGATCAGTGATGCAGGTGCTCAGATCATCAGAGCAAATGGCATCGGACCTCTGTCAAAATGGGTCAATGACCACATCTTTTTCCGAGTTCGCAAGGAATTTATCCAGTCCTACAATGCAGACAGGAAGAGACGAGCAGAAGAGATTTTATCAAGTGGGGGTAGAGTGCATAATGGAGGAAGAATTTGGTACCAGGGTGCCAAGAATAACAATGATGAGTATGATGAATATGATGAAGACATGCTGTCTCCAATTTCTGATTTTTCTGATCTGCTGCCTTGCTCGGATGATGACCAACATTTTGCTTATGCCATGGATGACATTGACCGAATCTCTGACCTGCTCGGAATCCCCTGGGAAAAGGCAAAGGATGTGCCATTCAATGAATCAGTGCCTTACATCGGATTTGTCTGGGACATTGGGGCTCGAAAAGTATATATTCCCTGGGAAAAAAGAGACAAATACAGACAAGCCATTGCTGATTGGGAGAAATCCCGCACACATACTCTCGAAGAAGTCCAGAAACTGTACGGAAAGCTTCTTCACGCATGCTGCATTGTACCTGAAGGAAGAGCTTACCTCACCAGTCTGGAGTCCTTCATGGGACTGTTTGGTAATCGCCCTTTCATGCCGCGTACCCCACCAAAACATTCCGCCAGAGATTTGCTCTGGTGGAAGCGACTATTATCTGAAACAGTGGAGAGAAGAATATCGGAACCGCAACCCTATCTTGACCCACAAGCCTACTCAGATGCCAGCTCATCCACGGGCATCGGAGTCACAATCGGTAGCCAATGGCGTGCATGGAAGTTGGTGGAAGGATGGAAAACCAAAGGTAGAGACATTGGGTGGGCAGAGGCAGTTGGTTTCCTCTTTGTGGTATCCTCCCTTATCTGCAGAAGAGATGTGGGGAGCCGCCTCAAAGTCTACTGCGACAACCGAGGGGTTGTGGAGGGGTGGTGGGTCAGAAGGAGCCGCAACACAGCAATCAACGAAGTCTTTAAGCACGTGCACACCATCTGTAGACAGAACAGAATCAGCATATGCACCAGGTATGTTCAGAGTGAGCATAACCCAGCAGATGCACCGTCAAGAGGAATATTCTATAAATGGAGTCTCCTCCTTCCAGCCATCAAAATTCCCAACTCAATCGCAGATTTTGTGGTCGACATTGAAAGCAAATCCGCTGTCGAATCAGAAGCTGAGCACCAATGCTTGGAATACGAGAGAGACCATGGCTCACCGCGATCACCAAAAGGCCATGCAAGAAAAGAAATCTCCGAGGAACAAGCTGACAAGTGGTTCTCATACGCTCAGCACTGGGCAGACACATAGGCGTTTTGACGTACCAATCACTGTAGAAGGTCATATAAGTCAACGAAGACCGCAACCCTATGCCTCAGGGCTGGAGCCTAAGAGATCTGCCCTAAGGCCGCATGTCATGGCTAGAGAGAGATTGAGGCTTCTGGACAGCTCCCAATAGAACTCTCACTGGCCTCAGGTCAGTGGCAGAACCTGGCATCTCGGAAGATGATGAAAAAAGGGTCTTCGAAGTCATGAATAAAGCCTGGGCCCTATCGACCAAAGAGACATATGGCACAGGGTTATTGCTATTTCATGTGTTCTGTGATTATTGGGACATACCAGAACAAGCAAGAGCACCCATCATGGCAGAGGTGTTGGAGGCATTTGTGGCAGCCCTGGCAGGAGCGTATTCAAAATCTGCCATCAAAAATTTCTTAGCCGGGGTGAAAGCATGGCATTTACTGCACACTGTGACCTGGAACATCGATGAGTCTCGGATGAAAACTCTTATCAAAGCCACTGAGAGAATGACCCCAAAGACCTCGAAAAGAAAGAAAAGAAGACCATGTACGCCAGCCTTCCTCGAAGCCATGCACCATCAGCTGGGCATAAGCGATACAGAGCCAAACCCGCTCAACATAGCAGTGTTTGCATGTGCCACCACCTGTTTCTACAGTGCCGCCCGTCTGGGTGAATTCACGGTACAAACTCTAACCTCTTTTGACCCCTCCATGCATGTAAAACCGAGTGACATACACAAGTCGACGGACAGAACTGGCCTTGAAACTATGGCCTTCCATCTGCCCAGGATGAAGACGGCGGTCCATGGAGAAACTGTGGCTTGGGCAGCACAGAGTGGAGTCTCTGACCCCAGAAACGCTCTCGAAACTCACCTGAGAGTGAACTCACTGCCATCAGATGGCCCTCTATTTGCGTATCGTAACAAAAAAGGAAAACACACAGCGTTGACCAAGAAAAAGTTTTTGGAAGTGCTCACCAAAGCCGCGAAAGCTGCAAACCTGGAACCGTTACAGGGACATGGCATCAGAATTGGTGCAACCCTAGAGTACCTTATGAGGGGGGTTCCTTTTGAAGCTATGAAAGCTATCGGGCGTTGGTCCAGCGACGCATTCTATGGGTATTTGTCAAAGCATGAGCAAATACTTGCACCATATCTTCAAGCTGTACTCACGCTGCATGAATCATTCTTGAAATTGATGCTGGCATTTAGGAAATAGTCAGCCTAGGTGAGCACGCATCATTATACCAGTATCAAGGAGCACCTCCTAGTTAGAAGGGGTATTGCGTTGTTCCCAGCCAAAGCGATGTGGCGGGGGCTCCCTAGTGCACTTTAACATAGCGACACGTCACATGCTCCTAATAATTGTGGAGAATCGCGGCTAATCTCAGTTCTGTTTTCTTTTGCAGAACCTCGTGGCAGGTCAGAGCTCATTGTTTCACGTCGGCGTCCTCACCCACCCACTTGTAACAAATATTGTAAAATTTATTTGTATATTATGCAAAACCAAAGTCAAATCAATATGCTATATTTTGTTCATCAGGTGACAAAGTCAAAGATGTAATCACATATTAGTCATGTTGATGTCAGCTTGGGCGCCTGCTTTGGTAATCAAATCATCGGTGCACCTGCTTATATAACAGTGTCATGCGTAATTGAGCATGTGCTTACATCAACAATTGAACACATCAACATGCAAATATATATTAGCATTGAAGTATGGAGCATGTGTGGGCTAAGTTTGCTGGTGCAGGTTTTTGAATGGTGGGAAAACGTGACAAAAGATGTATTAGTTGGACTACAGACAGGACACAGTGTCTATGGCATAATGCAAAGAATTGGGGGTTTTTATGCAAAATGCGCTAAGTCAGAGTTGAACGCAGGGTCAGCAGAACTGCTGATGGGAGCCATGTGTGACAAGGACATAAAAGCTGGAGGGGAATTGTCTGCGCATGTACAAAGAGGGTGTTGAAAAAGAGTAAAAGGAGCTAAGAAAGAGCTCGGAGACCGTTGGAATGTCTAGGACATGTCCACGTGTGGAAATTCAATAAAAGCCCCATTGATCCATGGGATCGGGAGAATGATGTGGCAGAAAGACGTCAGGAGAGGTGGTCGCAAGCTGGTCTGAAGAAAGAGGGGAAACATAGAACGTCGACAAAAGTGTGAGAGGCAGAGAGCAAGGACAGAAATGCACTCAGAGACGTCAGTGTGGGGGAAAAGAAACAAAGAGTTACCCCACATGATCAGATAAATAAGGAAGCGAGTAGTGGGAACAGCAGTCTGATGAGGTGGGAAGCAAGAAGAAGCAGCTATCCCCAGGTGATCAGAACCACGGAAAGAGGCTGAGCCCGAAAATAGTGAGCCAAAAAGAAGTGTTGGAGGCTCAGATCATAGGGTCAGCGGGATCATGATTGATCCAGAAGCTTAACATCACTGATACGTCATGCAAGTTACAGACGTTGAAAACAAGTTATTACATGCAGAAGTCCAGTTTATTGAGCTACAAAGCAGTGGACAATACATTGTACCTATAGAGTAGCCTCAATAGCACTGTCTATTGTGTCGTTTTTGGGATCCGGCCCAGGGATCTCAACATCCAGGCTTTTGATGGCTGGCTGGAAAAACAGAATAAATGAGTGCAGGACAGAGCAGAGTAAGCTGGGATGACAAACTGATTTTGAAGGAGAACCAACTTGAAGCTCTCCAATGTGGATCTCTGCATTTGAAAGAGCCTGGTTATTGAATGTGGTCTGAATGGCCTCACAATGCGTGATAAGTTGCTTGAAGCGTTGCTGTGCAATGTCCAGTGTGAAAAGTTGCTGACAGGTGGTGTCATTGAGTATCTGAAGGTAGTTGTGTAGCGTAGTATAAGAAACCTTGCCGTCTTTGCCAAGAATGTGGTTGGTCTCGTTCAGAAGAGTCTGTGCACAAGAGCCGTCAGGACGGTACAAAGCTAGGGCAGCAGGAATTTAAGACAGTTTTAGGTTATAAAAAAAAGAGGCACACTAACAGAGGATTGAGACCATAGCCTCTTGGCATCAGGTGCTGCCTCAGGTGTGGACTAAAGGAAGAGAGAGAAATGAGCAAATCACATGAAGAGCTCATCAATTTGGATCTCTAAAAATAGAAGAACATGCTCACATTATTAGTCTTGCGCTTGACAGGACAAGAGGAGGACACACTCATCATTTCCACGTCGCTGTCACGCTCTTGGCAGCAGTCATGGGCATGACAAGCCTTATCACAGCGGCAGATCTGGAAAGAAAGGAAGAAATTAGAAAAGGAGTGGATGAGGAAAAATGCAAAGAGTGACCTCAGCATGCTCTTTAGCAGCAGCTTGTTTGGCATCTTCTTTGGCACGTCAATTTTTAATTAATTTAAGGATTGTGTCTACAAAAATACACCAATTTTCGACATTGGAAGAAGACTGGGCAAGTCAATGTTTGATGCGGTCCTGGACTTTATAAAGAGCCTCATAAAGACCACACTGCTTAGCAATGGCAGGGAAGTCTGAATGATCGACTACACAGAAAAGTACAGAACAACAGGCAAGGACCAGCTCAAGCTATCAGCTCAACAATAGTCCAACCACTGTAATGGGGAGGAGAAGCATGGGAGCTGACAGAAGTGACGAAATGGGATCAAATTGTAGTGATCTGGATCAAAGATCAGATCTGACAATGACACAATTGAAAGGGGAAAGAAGAGAAGCATGGAATGCAGAGAAGCGCTAAAAGGGGAAAGAAAGATCTATGAATGGGATCGTGCTAAATGGAGCAGAAGCAAATAGGAAAGTGGCAATCAGAAACATCCGGAGGAATGGTGGAACAAGAAGTTGAATGGTGGAACTGGTGGCACCAAAACAGGCCTCCCAAAAGGGAAATTGGACTATCAAATATGTTTTGGAGGCTGAGGAGTTTACAACAAAGAGTCAGGTGTAGATAGTGGTCTGTGCACCAGAAAAACAGTATAAATAGCCCAAGTTTAGTAGAGAATAGACAGGCAATTGATAGGCAAAGGCTCAGTGATTCCCAGGGAGTGAATTGCTTAGGCTGGAGTTTGTTGAAAACCTCTGCATTCTGGAAGATTAGGATTTGCAACTCAAAATATTAATACCTCAATTCAGTCAATCAGTCAGTGTGAACTGAAGGTTATATTCTACACTAGTAAGTCTCAGAACTATTAGTAATACTTGCCACCAAGTACTACAGTATTTGCAGTGTAAGGCCACAAGGCAGTCGGAGGTGTCAACCTCCGAAGGCCATACATCCAAGGAATGCTTGGCATATTGTAATCAAGACATCAGAGTCAAGCTAGTGGAAGCACTAGTATAGGTGCAGGAGGTGCCCAAGCCAAATCTAATGAGTATATTCAATACTTCAGCAGGGCAAGGATAGCATGAGGAGCCTCTGCACATGCATAACCAAGATCTTAGGACAGATATGTCAGGTCTGAGCCAATACAGCTTTTAAGGGTAGAAAGCAAGGCATCTCTGATACTGCATGTGCCAATGGCAGAAATATTGAGTGACAGAGTTGCATATCAATGTATATGCAATAGTGATCTCAGGACTAAGAGACAATCTCTTATTGACAATCAGGGCATCAAGCCCATTGATGAAATGTGCCTTCAATTTGTGATGCAGGGCCAGAAGAATCAATCTTCTCCAGAATCAGAGTGGTGCAACAATCATGATCAAAGAAACTTCCTTGATCAAGATGGTGCTATGAGATGTGATGTTCCTGATAGATGCCAGGACATGTGCCCTAGATCAACTCCCCAAGATAAAGGCAATTATGCCCACAGTTGAAGAGGCTCAGGACATCCGCAGCAGAATAGATGAGTGAAATTGCTTCTCCAAGTCTGCTGATCTAGTGACTAGATCTCTGGGCCAGCAAGAGACTATTTGTATGCATTCCTTGCCACTGAAAATGTATCTAAAAATTGGATTGCAAAATACAAAATATCCACTCATTCCATATGGGCAATCGACTGTTTACTGCTTGCTACTTACAGCCTGGACAAATATGTTATATGCATGCATAAAAACTCATACTCTACTATGTTGTATTAGCTCATTCCATAATATAGCACTATATCAACCATGAATGTCATTCAATTGCCATTCAATAAATCCTCTATATTGATTGTTGGAATCAAAAAAAATGTCCAGTGCATAGAGCAACAAGAATCAGAACCCACTTCCATCTCTCAACCATTGTGGTGTTTTTGGACAATTGGCCTCCACTCCATATATATGATCCTAGAAATTGGACCAATTAACAAGTGTTGTGTAACAGGTATAATCTCAATTCTCATATTTTGCAAGGCATGATGCAAATATTTCTGCATTTCAAGTCAAAGCTTGAACAGCAGTTGAGTTAAGAACAGTTTGATAGCAGAATGTCAGGTCTGGATAAGTACAATAGATTTCTTTCCTAGTGAGGTAATTCATTGCAGCTAACGAATGTGAGGTAAAGATAAGTTTTAGAATATTCTTTGAATGTGACAATGTTGAAAGGCCTTCGTGCACCTATAAGAACAATTATATTCCAAATATTAGGTAGAGACAGCATAAATGATGAGATTTGAAAGTGTTTTGTCAATGAATAAGATTCTGACATATTCTTGATGAATTTGTCCATGCAGTTGACAAAAACAATAACATCAAGACTTTGGTGTTTGATAAGGCAACCATCGAGTAACAATAAAACAATGGAACCAAATACAATGTCCCCAACATTTTTTAAAGCGTTTAAAACATGTAAAATATTAAACCCTAAAAAACAAAATATCATGGCCATGCTTTGTTTCAGATGCTGCTAAACTTTTTGTTGCAATATTGTATGTATTTGTAGCAAAGCTATCAAATTGCAAAGATTTAAATGCTGAAAAATCAGACTGTGAATATCTGAATAAATGGTACAATAGATTGCAGACTTTGAAATTGTCTTTGCTGGTGAGCATGTTAAATATTCTAGAAGCTGAGTTAACATTTCTCATTCATGATGGGGGGACCAACATGCATCAACAAATTTGTTGAGATTTATTTTATTGTTGTGAGTCACTATTTGCATGTAAAAGTGATATAAGAGAAGCAAAACAGTATTAATTGTGAATGATAACAGGGGTTCTGAAACCACCTTATATTGATAGCAACTATGATAGAAAATGGACTTTTTGTACCAAGCAGAGGCTCCATAGACAAAATCAATTCTCAATTTTTGTTCCTTAATGGGAATTTACTTGTGAAGGCTTCTGATATCCTTGTTTTTCATGTCTATATGTTTGTCCTCAGTTGTGCCCCAATATACTTCAGACAGATGTTGGGCCAACCTAAGAGAATGAGCAGAATGGCAGAACTAGACATGTCTGAGGACAATATTGCAAATATCCAGTGTTTGCTAGGCATGATCTATAATATTAAAGGGTGTGTTATGGTATTTCTCTTACAATGGTCAGTGACAGTGGACGTGTAACAAGCATTGCATCAATCACACACCAATGACACCACAGATGTTAAATGCAGTGTTACGCATGTCTCACAAATATGAGTATACAATGATTTTTCAAATGATGGTCAATAGGCTTCGGAAAATATTTCCTGCTTCTTTGTGGCTTTGAGATGAATATCATACTCTCACAGATTCTCTTTTGAGGATTGATTATAAAATGAAATTTGAAATATTACTTCTAGGGACAATAGCAACATGTAACTTGCATTTGTGTTGACCCACTATATACTACCTCATATGCCATCATTACATAAAGATGAGTGTGTTGAAATCTATAAAGCGCCTGCTAATGTTATTAAAAACAAATTAAAGAAGGCCTAGTATATGAGACAAATGAAATTGCCCGTCTAATGTTGATAAATCAAATGATATGCCTAACTGGGAGAAATGCATTGTTCAAAATGCAAAGACAACTGACATGACAATGGCTTGACAGTCCGCAACTGCAAAACTGCATGACTTCTTTTGCTTGTGAAACAGGCCAAGATATTATTTGCGCCGCAGTACTTGGAAACTTATGTACAGATCAACACAGCTGTGTTGAAGCACTGACAAAATAGAAGTGCTTCTGAGACCAATTACTGTGTTTGAAATGTGGAGTTTGGAGTTATTTGTGCCATTGCAAAAACAAGCACTACATTTGGGATGCACTTCCTGGTTTATTTAGACTAGAAAGCTGGAACTTACTGCAAAATTTAGATAATAATACTGTCTAAAACTGCTGCTGTAGAATATTAGAAACATAGTAAATAGTAAAAGGTCTGAATATATTTGATCCTGGATCTGCTAGTAATATTGAGAATTCATTCATATCCAGATCAAGGATTAGGTCATAGCATGTAAGAACAGGAGTCAAATCATGAGGTGATTGTCAGAGGACTGACTTCTCATTTCTTCCTGCTTTCACTCTTTATTCATTTTCTTATTTCTGTTGTCATTCTTTTATTTTACTGCTTCTACTCTTTCAACATTATCTGTTGGTACTATCCTCAGCCCTTGAATTGCTCTGGTTCCTTAGTTATCATTCAGACAAGTGTGGGCCCTTCAGCACCGCTTTCAGACTGCTTACATAAGCCAGAGTTTCCTGTCTTATTTGTGCACTTGTTTATTTAGGCAATTTTTGAGTTTTTAAGGTTTTGTTATACTGTATAGTTGTTTTTCATACTTCAGAGACTCCAGAAGTGTCTAATCTGGCATAGAAAATCCCTAAACTTGTTTTCTTTGGATTTTTCTCTGCCAGGTGAGTAGTTATTATGATATTGTCAGTATATATTCTGATACACTTTGGATCTCCCTCTGCCAGCTGTGTAACTGAGCCATAGCCTCCAGAGGTTGCTCTTATAGTGATTGCATGTTGGATGACATGTCTCTACCAAGAAGAGCAGACATGTAATCCATCATCTTCTTGTTGAGGTTACTAACAAGGTCAGGAAAGGAGTCTTAGAAGGTGTGGCAGTTAGCATGGGTCAAGTATGACATATTGTTATAACTATAATTGGTGTCAAAATTGTTTAAGAAATGATAGCACCACATATTCTAATAGTCATGCTTTTATCTGCATACCAACCAACAACAGTCCAACTCAACATGCCCATCTCTCTAAAATGAAGCACATCTGCATTGCTTACATGCTTCAAACCATGCTTTTTGGGCCTTCCTGGAGATACAACTATTAGAAAGCAAACTCAAGTGGATGGATGTACAATGGATGGCAGACAAAAGAAAGATAGATGGAGGACAGATGGAGTATCAACTTGCACTAAGTTTCTAGCAGATTTCTTTTTTTGCTCTATTTTGCAGCTATCTTCTGTAAACAACTTTCTTTCTGTGGTGTGAGTTGATGCATAACATTTTTCACAGCCACATTATATTGTGCAAATGTCTTCAATCCTGAGACATTGTGATCCTTACCCTTCAACAAGCTCTGAATCTTTTTGTTTATCTCCTTTGAAGATATCTGTTAAGATTTTATCTTTCAAGATAACAGTTCTAGCTTAAGCAGTAATTGAGGAGCAGTAAAGTTTCTTGTATGGTTCAAAGATAGATCTTTCTTCTGCTGTAAATATTGATTCCACTCACCTTTTCTTTGGTAAAAATATTGGTTCAGACAGTTGCAGAAGGACAGACATATTTGTAGACAATATAATTTTCTACAAACACACAATTCTCAACTGAAGGATCACATGATAAAATATCCATTTTTGTTCAGTATCTATTGATGACAAATGGATTCTATTTGTTGTTAATAAATAAAAAGACTTCTGTTATTTGCTATAAGGATTCCATTGTTTGCTGTTATCTGTCCTGTCTGGATTGAGGCATATAAGATCTCTGATATAATAGCTAGGTCTCAGCTATAGATATTTGATTATAAATCTGAACTCTCAGTTCTCAATCAAAGGATCACATAATAAAATATTCATTTTCATTCAGTGTCTATTGATGACAGATAGATTCCATTATGTGACATTGTCTATCTGCTATTTGTTTTATTTGTTTAAGATTTATTCTTGCTATTAGAAGAATTCTTTTGTTTGCTAAAAGGCTTCTATTTTCCACTAAAAGAATTCTGTTGTCTGCTATTATATAGCCTATCTAAAATAGGGCATATTGCCAATATTGATAAGCAATCTTATAAGATCTCTGGTATCCTAGTTATAGATATTTGATCATGTACCTGAACTCTTTCAAGAAAGACAAGCAACTAAAAACAACAGTCATCAGACAAAAAAACCTCATCCTGTTTGCTAAGAAAAGAACAAGACTTACTCAGAACACATGAAAATTGCTGGACCTCATCATAGAATAGCTACCACTAGGTCCCATTTCTATTATAACTAGTACATCACTTGTGGCATTTTCATATAAGAATAACTCTGCATACTTTGACAATAATCCAACAATAGATGATGAAGATGATACAATATAATACAATTTTTATATCTATAAGGCATGTAAAGATTATTTGTATTTATACTATTATTGGGAGCAAATTATTCAAGGTTATATATAGATACAAGCAGATTATCTGTCAGGTTCTACTGAGTTGAGGGCTTTCCAGAAAAGCAACACCCTTATGAGGTGGACTTAATCTATATGTACTTGGGTGTCTGAAACTCTGGACTGTACTTTGAGGTTCAAGATGCAAACAGGGAATTCCTAGAGTAAAGGACTTAGTCTGGAGATCAGGTGAAGTTGAGAAGATGAGGAGATTAGAGTTGAGTTATGAACCAGAGGTTCTAAGATGAGACCGGGGTTAATAAACTTTAGGTCGTGAAGTGCATACCAATCTCAAAAGCACACAAATAAGTTGAGCATGCCAGTCAAAGCATGCCAGTCAGTGTGTATCAGTTAATCAAAGAGGCATACAAACAATTAATATAATATCATAACTAGTCTACTACAAGTAGGTAGCTATTATTGATACAATGCTGTATCAGCAGTTAGGGACACAACATGCACCAGAAGTCAAAATAAACATTTATCAAACTGTAAGCCTCCTGGTGATAGTCTCAACAAATTATATCTCCAAAAACACCCCAATAAATACACATACAGTACAGAACAAAGGGCATGGACCAGCTCAAGCTATCAACTCAACAATAGTCCAACTATTGTAATGAGAAGAGGAAGCATGGGAGCTGGCAGAAGTAATGAAATAGGATTAAATTGTGATGATCTAGATCAAGATCTGATCTAACAATGCCCAATTTGATATAACTGAAAGGGGAAAGGGAAAAAAGCATGGAGGGATATCAAAAGAGATGAATAGAAGGGTGGCACATGCGTTAAATAGAGGAAGAAAGGGATGAATGGAATGGTGGCACTGAAACATGCATTAAATGGAGGAAGAAAGAGATGAATGGAATGGTAGTACTGAAACATGCATCACCAAAATAGAAAATGGAATAACAAATTAGGTCAGGAATGCTGGGAGGTCAAGAGCAAAAAGTCATGTGATCTGGTGGTCTGTGCACTAGAAAAATCAGTATAAATAGTCCAAGTAGAGTAAAGAATAACCAGGCAATTAATAGACAAAGGCTTAGTGGTTTTCAGAGAGTGAATCACCTAGGCTAGAGTTTATTGAACACCTCTTATTAGAAGTCTATTGATAGACAAAGGCTCAGTGATTCCCAGGGAGTGAACTGCTTAGGCTGGAGTTTATTGAGAACCTTCTTCTGCCCATCAGAATATTTGATATTCTGTAAAGCACCCAATACATCAAGTTTTTATCATCAAGCACGAGTATGGATTAGAGGAAGCTTTCTAAGACTTCAAGAAAGCCCCAGAACTATTAGTACTACTTACAACCAAGTACTATACTATTTAAGTACCAGTAGGAATTACTTTGGATTTCTGAGAGGTTCTGAAATGTCTGAGGTAGTTCCAGAAGTTAATAGACAGCAGCAGAGAGAGGAGGAGAATTGTGCATGCAGAGTGCACAATCAATTGGCATGGAAGGATAGCTATAATGCATGATGCATTATAGCCAGAGTGATTTGACATGATCCAATCGTTGATTGTTGTGTCAGCGGTTGGTTCTGAGATCTGTGATGTGGGGCTGTCAAGGAGTGTGTGTAATAGCAGGGCTTGATGCGTATGATGGCAGTAGAGGCGGTCATGATGGTGGGAGGTTGTGTCATAGAGTTGGCAGAAATATTCTGATGTGTCCTGGAGTGGTTCTGAGTAGAAGAAGTTGTGACATTATCCTAATAACTTCATCAACCATATTCCACAGTTGCTCAATGAATTGCTTGGTTGTAAATCAATAAATGAGATTACTGATTGCTTTGCTTGTCCTAACTATTATCTGGCACAATGGCAATACTATGATTCCATTGGATCAAGAATATTCTATTACGAATATTTCTACTGCATGCACTACTTCAATTTGTTTTACTGATCTTAAGTATAGAATGATAGATATTTCTAACCAATAAACATATTGGATACTAGAGGGTATTTCTATATCCAACACAATTTATTGCATGCAAATTGTCATTAAAAGAAGGTCAGAGTCAAGGTTTTTGAGAACTACAAGTAGAAAAAGGATATTCAGGAGCAAGAGTTTCTATGACTTAAATATCAAATAAATGTTGAACTTCTATTAGCAGATAGTGACCTAGGACATCTGGCAGCAGATCTATCTATGACTTCAGATTTCCTGAGCAAACTTCAGGATGCCAGCCTTGATCAAACTATGAAAAAGGAAGAGCAACAGTAACCAGAGAATAATATGCCAATAGAAAATATTTCATAATATTAGCCAGCTATAAACAGGTTCCATATAGACAAATATGATTGTTTTGAGAATTTAATAAAATAGAATGTTCAAACAACTGAAGTACATAATATAACTGTCATTTCATGTGAGTATTCTAGAATGAATGTATTGGTAGAGGATATCATCTGCTCACAGCTAGTCTCTAGTATATTTGATCAGATACAAACATATTTTTCAATGGCTGTGCTGGACAACTTTTGTTTGACAAATTTAGAGTGCAAAGCATTTGTCTACCAGTACTGGCAGAAAATTGTAAGAATAACTTCCCTAATTGCAACTTTTGATAAAATAAATAACCTTTACTATAAGCCACTATTTGCTCATCAATTCACTATCTATCAGTCTGTCTGCCATCTTTTATTTTATCTGTTGGCTATCTGTTGAGTTTGCATCTGTCTAGGAAGCATCTTATAAAAACACATTTAAAGCTATTGAAAAGGCTCTGATAATGAACAAGTCATGCAACATTACTAGTATTGTTGCAACAGCATGTACACAGCACAGCTGCTTTACTTCTAATAGTGGAACAAACTTGACCCGTGGTGAAGGCCAGGTTTACACAGACTTTTCTATCACACAGGCAGTTAGACAACCAACATAGATAGAATTCAGTGTCTCCTACTAGTATATGATGTAGCATGCCAATGGTGTGTCAAATTTTCTGAACAGCTTGCTGAGGCTGGAGAAATCTTGTTGGATAATTTACTCATGAACTTTGCAATAGAACTTCTTCATGTCCATAGATATAAGAAGAATCGTTTTTTCTGCTTTGCCATATTCTTCATTTTCAGGGCTGGTCATTTAGCTAGGAAGATAATTGAAAGTCTCTAGTCTATACTCATTAAAGTTTTATAGATGGCCTGTACAGCTACCTTGGCACATCAGGCAGAAATGCTTGATAATCACATGTATGACTCAAACTGGACAAAGCTGCTTGATATGATTCTATTTCTATGTTGAAAGTACAGGATGATTGTTGAGATGAGAGATGCAGCCATTCAATATTTCACTAAGTGATCTGTCAGAATATCAATGGATTTACTAACAAGCTAGGAAGCCAGAATAGCTAAGGCAGAAAAGTTCATGGAGGAGGGAAATTAGAAAGCAATAGATATTCAAAATTTGAACAATGACTTTCAATAATACAAATGAAGACCAAATGGCAGTAGACAGCAAAAGCCACTCAATAGATGTTGCAGTAATAAATATTCATTCTTTTTGGATTCAACTTGCTCTTGATATTGAGGAGCAGCAGTAAGTTGTATTGCTGATGGCCCAACCTATCTCACTAATTGGAAGCTCAGAATTGCATTTTAGAATTAAGTTTGATGTTTAAATTGGCATGCAAGCAATGATAACTGGCAAAAGGTCAAAGCAGAAAGAGAACTATTAAAGGTTTGATTCAATGTCCTTGCTGCTTTTCAGAAAAAGAGCAGGTTTATTGCTAGTGGAAAGTAGACTGCCTCTTTGAAACCTAATAAAGTTTCCAGAGTCTTTGACAACAATGATATTGCAGAAGATGGATAGCCAGCAGATTTGCTGATACTACTGGCAGATAGCCTTGGACCAATGGATGTAGTTGTTCCAGAAGATATTGAAATCTCTTTCTTATTTATGATTATGGAAAATGTCTCACCATTGTCAATGATAGAGTATAATCTGCACATGATTCAAATTGAAAGGCTCTTGCAAGCCCTTCAAGAATTCATTGCAGAGAAATCATTTCTATACTTTCATATTGTCTGGGTCATGCCAAGCAAGAATGTAAAAGCTCAAGCTTGTGCATCTCTTTAAAAAATCCAGGCCTCAATTTTGGTGAAGACTTGTGCCTATGTACAGTGCTGCAGTGCTCTGCTGTGACTGGGATTGGACCCTAGCATTCAAAGAAAGTATCTAGTTTTACAGAAAACATATTTGAATGCAAGCACAGCTATACAAGATCTTAGATTTAATTCCTGTTTACCACTTATAAGATTTTTCAAAATGTTCAAGTTGGATGAACCATCATCATGATTTCAGTTTATTTTGCTAGGTATTAGTTGAAGATGCATTATAGGCTGAGTGCTCTTAGCAGGAATAAATCTGCTTTTAAGAGACTGTGGTAGCTTAATAGGTCTATCTTCACTAGCAACCTGCCATTTGATATTTGGGAATGATGCATCATCATAAGGGTCCTTGTCACTCCAACATAAGGCTATATAAAAGTTAGAGAGCATGTAACTTTTTTGTTTGCATTGTTTAAATGAATAAATTAGATCAGATCATCTAGGTGAATTGACAAAACTTTTAGGGAGCTGGTTCATATATCTGAGTTTGGTTATTTCATCAAGCAGTTCCAAGTCACGAAATTCTCTGCACAATGCACCACTCGCTTTGCCTTGTATTTTGTTAGCATTAAATTCTCAGATAATGAGTGTTTCTGCAGCTGTAGCACTGCAAGATAGTGCAGTGTAGTAGGCTTGATGTGATTGACACTTGGTTAAGTCTACTGGGTTGTAAGGTCTAGTTTTTCCTTGACTTGCATAATCTGTTATGGCATAGTTTACCAATACCTCTACCTGTGATCAAGACAAAACATGCTGTCATTGCTAAGAAGTCTACATTTAAGATGCATGCTTGTATGTACAATTGGAACCACATTACCAGGAAGTCTATTGATTTTTACTATTTGCAGAGGATTGTTGAGTAGTACAAATAACATATCCAGCATAATTTGTCTGGCTGATCTGATGCAACTTTTCCAACCATACACAAAACCTTCCTATCTATTGGTGATGCATAATTCTGTAGCCGCATTATTCTTGATTATAACAAGCAAGCCTACATACAACAACAGCTTTCCCACAACTTGAATGCTGCAAGATGATGGAGGTTTGTATAGTTGGAGAAAATTTCATGGTTTCTTTAGAGCACATGTAGTTAAATGAATGGTTTTTTGTTTCATTACCATCTTTGGATGATAAACTATCTTTGCTGTAGAAATGCACTAGTTCCTGATGGCTCTTACTTGTGAATCAAGTACTTCCTATAATATTAATAGTGTCTTTGTCCATATTTTGTGTGGTGATTATAACAACATTTCTGAACTGTTTATCGGATATAGATGGGCAACTATTAGAGATGGCCAATAATCTGCTTCTAAGAAACTTCATATCTTCTTTAGTGCATGCTCTATACCTCATGTTTTTGAATGTGGTATGCAAAGCCATGTCTTCTGTAGACTGAGTTTTCTGCCCATATTTTTATACAATATGATAATGGTCATTATCTGATGCCATACAGCCTTGCCTATGGCAGACTCCTGATTCTTCAACATTTTGGTATTTAAACCTACAGTTCTACTATATAATGCTGATTCTTCATGCTCAGTGACAGGGCAACTGAGCAAAATCACCTGCAAATACTATGTTCATACCACTGAAAGAGATATCTAGTCTACTGGACAGCTGAGCCAGTCTTGCAGAAATCTTATACAAGTCTTGACATAATAACATAGATACTTTGTCAAAAAATATATAATTGACATCTAGTAGATGAGTTTTAATTTGAGAGCTGTTTCTTCAATACAAATATACCTCTCCTCTAGCTTTAAAATACTTGATGAAGACTCAGAGCACTTGGATTTTTCTGGTGCCCCCCATTCCTCCCATATACAATTTAAGTTGCTCAGGCATATATGACGTTGTATGATTAGCTATAATATGGAACACTCTTAGTTGTTCTTTGTTCAGCTTGTAGTCTGAAGATATAATAGGTTCCCATTTATCATTCACATATATTTTCTGAAGATACTTCTGATCTACTACATTGACATGTCCTGAAGATACTTCTGATCTACTACATTGACATGTCTTGGTAGTTCTGGTATGCGGTAACTTACTACTGCATGCAGGTATGCTAGAATTTTGGCTCTTTAGCACCTCATTCTACTTCACTGTAACAACAGCTTTCTAGTAACATTCTTTATTTATAGGTTCAACAGTGTCAATTTGAGGAAACCCCTAGTCTATTATAGGATCTTTCCATCTCAAATCTGCTATAGTTGCTAACATTTGGAGCATATCAGATTTATGTTTTAATTCTTTCTTGACAAATACAGCAGATGCTTCTTTATCAACATTTGCAATTACATTATCCATATTCTCAAAATTTTTAGTTTTGTTCTGCTACATCATGTCAGATAGTTTGTCTCTGGTCAGCATTGAATTAGTAAGACATACACCTCTGCTTTTCAGCTAAGCATAAAAGTTGTCAGCCACATCTAATCACTCATATCATATGTTCATGTTTTTGAGCAATGTGAGTTGACATTTATTGAAGGTTGTAGATTCAAAAGCTAAATTCCACATTTCTCCAGCATTTTTAAGGTCATGTCCTATATGCCAAAGTTTGAAAAGCGTTAACATGATCACATAATAGTATTCTCTATCTCCTTGATCATTTCTAGGTAAATTTCTGCCTACTACATTAGGGACATATCTATATAAGAGAGGATACACATAAGTACTATGAGTATCAGAAAGTGGATGATGAGTTGAGAATTTAATAACCACTGAATCCTGCATATTTTTCATTCTACCAAGAGATATATCGTTATCATTGACCAATATATTATGTATTTTGTTGGTCAACTTAACTCTTTTACATCTCAACAACTACTCATACAAAGTCATTTGGTCCAACTTTGATCCTCTGAAAATATAATTAAATATGGGTGATAGTCCTATCACTTGTCCTTGTTTCTTGATTATTGCCAACTTACTGGAAAACTTGTCATGTAACTGGTCATGTAACTGGTCAGCAGCATTGTCCACCCAACAATGTCTGGCCTCTCAAATAAAAGTAGGCCAATACAAATTTGAGAAATTATGGTTAGTATAATAATCAGAATTGCCTAATAGATACATGCAAATCATTGGCAATCCCATTTCTGTTTTAGTGCTAAAAACATTAGCTATCTTGGTCATTAGCATGTGGGCTTTCTTTTGACAATTAAATAGACCATTCAGTATATCTGCATATTTAGTGAATATCGAAGCAACTGCCTCAAATGCAGTGCATGTTTTGAGGATGAGCTTTATAATATATTTAGTAATATACAACAAAACAGTCTTGATAGCTATCCCAGAGCAGAGGCTCATCACATTGGTATTGCATTGAAGCAGGTAAGTAAGAGGATTTGTAAATATATTGAGCCATGGTTTCATCTTCTGCATATTCAAAGCACCAGTAGTCAGATCAACTTCTGTGTACATGTACAAAGGATAAGGAAATTTTGCTCTACATTTATATCGTAGGTTATTAAGACATCCTTTATGTTCTTTATTTTTTTTCTGTATGCCATTTTTATCCTTAGTAGAAGTACATGTATGATGTTTGATCAGTACAGCAGATTGTCCACAATATGACAAAAGTGATTCTACCATCCTGCTGTATTATCACATGCTATACACAATAAGCATTCTTTTTTGCAAGGAATGAACAGCTGTTCTGGAAGTGATCTAGTGGGATCCATATATCCTGATGCAGCTTTATTTAACAATATATGCTTTTTAACGTCTTTCAGTGTTCCAGTCAAGAAATTGCCTCAATATACTGATTCCAGATATTCCACAATAGCCTTTTGAAACTCTGATGATGGGTCCATAATTTTTTCCCTGACTTTATTCAGAATTAACTCTTTTTGAATTCACAAAAGCATGTATAAATGGAGGGTAAGTCTATCTTGTTGCTTTATGGTACCATAATATGCCAAAGTATGCTCATACAATCCTGAATTATCTGAGTCCATTCCTAATATGTATATTATAAACACATTTATTATAAAATGAAAGAAATATGTGCTGGCAACAGGATTTTTGAATATAAGATGGTGAGTATCATCCGAAGTATAGGGCACAGATAGCATAAAGAATGTCTTGCTATCTGCATAATAAAGATATATAGAGTGTTTTACATTAGTAGGCAATAAGGTGATATACCAAGAAGAAGCATCTTTGCTTATAACAAGAGACCTAACCTTATTCTGCATGTGTTTTTTGAAAGCAGCAGTGATGACGCCCAAAGTTTGGTCAGTAACAAATGTAACAATTGTGTTACCGTACCAAGAGTGTGCGTTGGGCGCGCTAAAAGTAACTTGAGGAGTCCCGGGCAGGTCCCAGAGAACGCGTCGGTGAAAAAGGTGAAAAGTCGGTAACGGGTGTCGGCAAGTGTAAGCGCTAAGGTAAAGCGCCTAGGAAGAAGTGGTAAGTTAACACGGCAAAGGTGAGCGGCAAAAGCGCGGTAAGCTTAGCGAGGTCTAAGCGTCGATAGTGCCTGCCGTAGTTGCAAGGCGCGAGTATGTCGAGTGTTGGCGAACGTCTGCAACTGCCGATGAGTTTTGACGTTGCCGACCGTAGCGTAAATGAGCTCTT
>QFEW01017032.1:0-11801 GCA_003316525.1 Termitomyces eurrhizus
TTTCCGGAGGATCTCTTGATGCAAGAGGATGATCCTCTCTGCAAAAGGTACTCAAGTCTTTTTCATTCCTTTTACTCAGCTGACTATGTAATTATGTCAAAGTTTTGTGGTGGCTCTTCCTTCTGCTAATTTGACACCTCGGATCTTCAGAACATATGAGGTAAATGCCAATTTGGGTTATAATTGTACAGTGGTGCAAGCTGCCCGTGCCACTACTGCTACTCCTCAATTTTTCAAGCCTCTGTCTATTACTTCTGGTGGAGTCTGTGAGACCTTTATAGGTGCAGGTTTGCGCTATAGCAATCCAACTCGCCTTGTTATAACAGAAGCTATGACCGTTTTTGGGTTTTCTCAACCAGTTGCGTGTTTGGTTAGTATTGGAGCAGGGCATACTGGTCATGTTTCTTGGAAGCCTAGAAATGTGATTGGCAAAAGAATGACAGGACTGCTTTATCAGATTGCTACTGATTGTGAAGAGCCAGCTGAGAACTTTGAGGAAGACTATTTACAAATGCCTGGCTTGTTTTACAGGCTTAATGTAGAACAAGGGCTTCAAAAGATTGCTCTGGATGATTGGAATAGGCAGGGAGAAATAAAAGCACATACTCGGTCCTATTTGCAGAAGGCCAAAGTTACAGAGAAATTGAATGGTCTTACAAATACTTTGCATAGTTGTCTTCAACAGACCACTCTTGAGGTTCTTAGTAAGTAGCTGAATCTAAATTGAATGGCTTATTTTTTGACATTTATTAGGGGGTGGAAGTATGTCTACAAGTCTTTCTATTAAACAAACACTTGCACCAGCACCTCTTCCTATTATTCCTCCTCCATCTTCACTGTTTACTGGCAGAGCAGATATTTTGCATTATCTTGAATGTTGTTTTGATCCTCATCAATCTTCATTAAAAGTGCAAGTGCAGCAGCATTGTGTGCTGCATGGATTAGGTGGAGCTGGAAAGACACAGATTGCACTGGAGTTTTGCCAAAAGTTTGGAAGCAGGTATGGAGGATTTACATTTTATCCAAGTCATAAGTTTAATTTGATCAATTAGATTTTCTGCTATTTATATGATAGATGCTAGCTCAAAAGCATCAATTGAGCAATTTTTCACTTTACTTGCTCAGAATACTCATTTGAGTGATACTACACCTGCTGCTGCTCTTACATGGCTATGTTTACAAAAAGAAGAATGGTTGATGCTCTTTGACAATGCTGATGAACCTGATATTGATTTACAAGACTTCTTTCCAAAATGCAGTCATGGAAATATTCTTATAACAAGCAGAAATGAAGCATCCAAAATATATGCACCTGAAAATCACTATAAAATTGGAGAATTGACTCCTGAAGACTCATTGAAAGCTTTTTATAAAGCTAGTCAGAGGGAGAAAACTGAAGAAGGGCCTGCAAATGATCTTGTTAAAGAATTAGGTTATTTGGCATTAGCTATTGTTCAGGCAGGAAGCTATCTCTTTTATAATCAACACATTGAAGTGAAGCAGTATCTTGAAAAATATAAAAAAAATCAAGAGAGATATTTAGCAATAGCAACAAAGCAGAAAATTGATAGCTATCAATTTTCTGTTTTTGCCACATGGAATCTGAGCTATCAAAAGCTGGATGAAAGAGCAAAGACACTTCTTATGATATGTAGTGTGTTACACAACTCTAGAATACCTGTTTTAATTCTTGAAAGAGCATGGAGAAATCTATCTAATATCTCTGATGTGGACACCCAAGAATTACAGGACTTTCTTAATAAATTTGTAACAGATAACAAAGATTGGAGTGATGAATTAGTTGAAAGAGCAGTTGATATGCTTAGATCATATTCATTAGTGGAAATAAGAGAAAAAGGAGATATACTGTTAGAAATTCACTCACTTGTTCATAGTTGGGCTTTTAAATTATTATCAAAAAAAGAACAAATAAAAGCTCAGCAATGTGTGCAACAGCTATTTTATTGCTTACAGGCTGAAAAGTTGGAATACTATGATGCAGCTCAATGGGTGCTGCATGTGCTGGCTTTAATGGATCATCTGAGCTATAAATGTGAAAATTACACATTGGCAAAAGGACTAAGTAGGATTTTTTACATTGCACATTTCTGGAATGGTGCAGAGCAGCTTCAGCAGCAGGTACTTGAAGAATGTCAAAAATTGCTGGGAAGTAACCATATAGATACTGTTCAAGCCATGTCCCATCTTTCTGTAACACTTGAAAAAAGTAGAAAACTAGAGAAGGCTGAGAATCTTCAACAAGAAGTGTTGAAATTTATGAGAAAAACCTTTGGAAGCAATCATCTAGGCACAGTTACAGCTATGCTTAACCTTGCTAGCACAATTAAAACATGTGGCAAACTAGAGGAGGCTGAGAATCTTGAGCAAGAAGTGTTAAAAGTTAGGAGAGAAATCTTTGGGAGCAATCATCCAAATACAATTGATGCCATGTCTAATCTTGCTGTAACACTTTCAGAAAGTAAAAAAATAGAGGAGGCAGAAAACCTTGAACAAGAAGTGTTGAAATTTAGGAAAGAAGCCTTTGGAAACAATCATCCAGACACAGTTAAAGCCATGTCTAATCTTGCTGTAACACTTTGTCAAAGTGGAAAACTGGAGGAGGCTGAAAGTCTTCAACAAGAAGTGCTTAACATTGGGAAAGAAGCTTTTGGGAGCAATCATCCAGATACAATTCAAGCTATGTCTAACCTTGCTATAACAATTAGCAAAATTGGCAAACTGGATGAGGCTGAGAATCTTCAAGAAGAAGTGTTGAAAATTAGGAGAGGAGTATTTGGAAGCAATCATCCAGATACAATTCAAGCCATGTCTAATCTTGCTGTAACACTTTGGAAAAGTGAAAAACTAGAGGAGGCAGAAAATCTTGAACAACAAGTGTTGAAAATTAAGAGAGAAGCCTTTGGGAGCAATCATCCAGATACAGTCAAAGCCATGTCTAATCTTGCTGTGACACTTTGTCTAAGGGGAAAACTGGAAGAAGCTAAGAATTTTCAACAAGAAGTGCTCAAAATTAGAAGGGAAACCTTTGGAAAAAATCATCCAGATACAGTTCAAGCCATGCTTAACCTTGCTGCAACAATTAAAACATCTGGAAAACTGCAGGAGGCTGAGAGTCTTGAACAAGAAGTGTTTAAAGTTAGAAGAGAAGCCTTTGGGAGTAATCATCCAGACACAATTGATGCCATGTCTAATCTTGCTGTAACACTTTGGAAAAGTGGAAAAGTGGGGGAAGCTGAAAATCTTCAACAAGAAGTACTGAAAATTAGAAGAGAAATCTTTGGAAGCAATCATCCAGATACAGTTCATGCCATGTCTAATCTTGCTTTAACACTTTGTAATAGTGGAAAACTGAAAGAGGCAGAGAATCTTCAACAAGCAGTGCTCAAAATTAGGAGAGATGCATTTGGAAGCAATCATCCAGAAACAATTGATGCCATGTATAATCTTGCTGCAACACTTTGGAAAAGTGGAAAACTGGAGGAGGCTGGGAATCTCCAACAAGAAGTGCTCAAAATTAATAGAAAGATCTTTGGAAGCAATCATCCAAACACACTTCAAGCTATGCTTAATCTTGCTATAATAATGAAAACACATGGAAAAGTGGAGAAGGCAGAGAATCTTGAACAAGAAGTGCTCAACATTAGGAGAAAAACCCTTGGGAGCAATCATCCAAACACAATTCAAGCTATGTCTAATCTTGCTATAACAATTAGCAAAGGTTGTAAACTAGAGGAGGCTGAAAATCTTCAACAAGAAGTGCTCAAAATTAGAAGAGAAGCCTTTGGAAGCAGTAATCCAGACACAATTGATGCCATGTCTAATCTTGCTCTTACACTTTGTAAAAGTGGAAAACTGGAGGAGGCTGAGAATCTTCAACAAGAAGTACTCAGAATTAGAAGAGAAATCTTTGCAAGCAATCATCCAGATATAATTAATGCCATGTTTAATCTTGCTGTAACACTTTCAGAAAGTAAAAAACTAGAGGAGGCAGAGAACCTTGAACAAGAAGTGTTGAAAATTAGAAAAGAAACCTTTGGAGACAATCATCCAGATACAGTTAAAGCCATGTCTAATTTTGCTGTAACACTTTCAAAAAGTGGAAAACTAGAGAAGGCTAAAAGTCTTCAACAAGAAGTGCTTAACATTGGGAAAGAAGCTTTTGGGAGCAATCATCCAGATACAATTAAAGCCATGTCTAATCTTGCTATAACACTTTCAAAAAGTGGAAAACTAGAGGAGGCAGGGAATCTTGAACAAGAAGTGTTGAAAATTAGAAGAGAAGTCTTTGGAAGCAATCATCCAGACACAGTTAAAGCCATGTCTAATCTTGCTGTAACACTTTGTCAAAGTGGAAAATTAGAGGAGGCTGAGAATTATCAACAAGAAGTGCTTAAAATGAGAAGAAAAACCTTTGGGAGAAACCATCCAGACACAGTTCATGCTCTGTCTAATCTTGCTATAATAAGCAGAAAACATGGAAAACTAGAGGAGGCTAAGAATTTTGAACAAGAAGTGCTTACCATCAGGAAAAAAGGCTTTCAAAGTAATATCCAAACAATCTAAGCCATTGCAAAACTTCTATACTTTGGGTTTTTGATGTAAGTTTAAGTAACATGCACAGCATAAACATCTACTAATATGATGCTACCACAGGGCACAGAAATATGATACATACTGAAAGTTGAAATCAATATCTATTAAAGGCCAAAAATTGTAAGCCTTCTGGTAAAACAAGTTTCAAAAACAACATCTCTCAGTATAACAAAACAAATTCTGAATAAACTAGAACAGGAATCACTATATGTCAAAAACATTAGTAACAATAGTTTAGTTACTGCTGTAGTTTAGACATGCAAGTTATATCATCTACTATTAGAATATTATCAAAGTTCTCAAAGTATTAGATGTCTAAAGTACATCACTATCGACCTTATATCCATGTCTGTTGATAATGCCCAAATTGAGCTGAGGTGCACTATTATTAGTACAGCTACTTAGTTAATATAGCTTTGGGCACACTAAATATGTGAGAGAGTTCTGGACAGGTCCCAGAGAACATATGGTAGACAAGAGATTGGTGGCAAGGAAAGTAAGTGATTGGAGGCACTTGTGTAAGGCTGCAAAATGTGGCAAGAGAGTGCTAAGAGTCACTAAGGAAAAGCACTAAAAGACATGGGAGAGTTGCTAAAGAAAGGTGCTAAGAGACACTGAAAAGATTTGCTAAGAGGCCTAGCACAAATGACAAGCTGTAGTTGCAAAGTGCTAAGAGGTTGTGGAGAGAGAGAGAGAAAACTAAAGCAGACTCCTCTTGCTGACACAGTCAACAAAAAGTAGTCTGTTGTGTTGATAGGACCCCACACAGGCTAGGCACATCAATGGCAAGCTTAGCATTGGCTCTGGACACCTTGCTGAAATCATTTTGAACTTGGCACACATGATTTACCCATTTTAGGCCTTACCCAATGGCCATGCACAGCAAGCAATGGATCTGATCAGTGATAGCACTGGCAGCAGCTGGAATAACAGCTGGCATCATGCTGCTAGCAAGCATTGACAGGTGGCATCAATTAATCAGCACATGGTACAGCTAGCTGATGACAATGCTTACAGATCAGGCATAATGGCAGTTACTCATGACAGACAGCTTAGCATTTACTCTGGTGCCTGGCATCTCTTGGCACCTCTCCTTCAGTCAGTTGGACAGCTTTTTTATTTTATTTTTCATTATTTAGTTCAATGCACAATGTTTAATTACATTGCTTACAGTTCACCATGCCTTGGCGACTCTTAGCTACCTGGTGATGGTGAACTCAGTTTTACTATAAATACTTACTGTTGTTACTAGCTAGAGAACAGACCAGAGTACCTCATTTACCCCTCAGTTCACCTCATGGTTCAGATTTCTTTTGCACTGACTAAGTTCATAGTTGCCAACTGTCTGAGCACTTTTAGCCTGATTGCTGCAGTTACATTTACAGAATCTATGCACCTTGCACCTACAGCAGGCACCATGCAGCTTAGATGTTGCTAAGCTTATAGTTTTCTTGCCACATTGCTTGCCACACTTTACTCATATTTGCTCCCTCTTTCATCTAGGCACACTCTGTCATTAGCACATTATTCTTATCATACATCCCTTACCAACTTTACTTTCCAACTCCCACCAAATCTTGCCATTTAACTTGTTTCTGACTTGTTCTCTGGGACCTGTCTGGGACTCTCTCAACACTTAGTGTGCCCAACACATTTTGTACTAGTCAGTAGCCATAAACCATATTTGCTACTGACCAACTTTTGGGCATCATCAATGTATGGTAACCAAAATGTTGGGATGTGATCTCTACTGCTAAATTGATAATGTGCTACTAACAAAAAGTAAGTATCTATAGTAAAGAAAGTTAGCCATCATTAAGAGGCTAAACGTCAGCAAAGGACACTGAACTAGTAAGAATGTAAGTAAATGCCGTAAATTAAACTATATAATAAAAGGTCCATAATCATGCTGTCAGCTATCTGTCATGAAAATACTTTATTATTCTATCCTGTAAGTGCTGCTACCAGCTATGTAAGGGGATTATTCTGGATTGACTGATGCCAAGTGTCCATGTCAATATATAGCCATGGAGTGCAAGTGGCAAGGTGCAGCAAGGTGTTAACAGTGGTGCTAAGAATAGATGATGTTATAAAAGTGGTCCTGGAGTAATTGGAGGCTTTAGCCATGAGTTATTAGTGTAAAAATATGCAAAAATTAGTGCCAGAAGTGCTAGGGCTAATATGAGGTGCTAGTATTGGTGCTATCCATGGCCATCCATGATAAGAGCTCATCACCATCTCCCTAGTACACCACCCTACTGTTATTTACTACCCTGATATTGTCTCATTATTACATACTACCTCTTTCATGCCTTTGCACTTCACACATATTACACTGGCCACAATATAGGCTTCTATTATCACTAACAACATGTATATATACAAGTACTACCTTATCAATACCCTCAGTCAATCATACACTAATTGAGGGTGAGTCAAATGTTTATTGCTCAACTTGCCATATACTGACATTACTGGATAGACTAGAGACTTACATTATCTATCAGGTAGCACTCCCTTAGTCAATCATACATTGACTGAGAACTAGAAATTTACATTATCTATCAGATCACATCAATAGAAGTATTGAATTCTAACACAAAGTTGTTATCATTTTGAAATGCTGCAAGAATAAGACTGTAAGGGTGACCTCTGAAGGCTATGGCTCAGTTACACAGCTGGCAGAGAGAGATCCAAAGTGTATTAGAGTATATACTGACAATATCATAATAACTACTCACTTGGCAGAGGGAGATCCAAAGAAAACAAGTCTAGGAATTTTCTATGCCAAGTTGGATGCTTCTGAGGCCTCTGAAGCATGGGAAACAACTGTACAGTACAACAAACCCTTAAAAACTCGAAAATTGCCTGCACAAACAATTGCACAAATAAGGGACAAACTCTGGCAAACTCTGGCTTATGTAAGCAGTCTGGAAGTGGTACTGAAGGGCCCACACTTGTCTGAATGATAGTTAAAGAACCAGAGCACCTCAAGGGCTAAGAATAGTATCAATAAATAGTATTGAAAAAGTAGAAGCAGTAAGATAAAAGAATGACAGCAGAAATAACAGAATGAATGAAGAGAGAATGAAGGAATAAAGAGTGAAAGCAGGAAGAAATGAGGAGTCCCCTAACAGAGACTTACTAGCAGTCATGATACTGATAATTTCTATCTGTTCTGAGTAAGTCTTGTTTTTGGTAAATAAGATAAGATTTCTTTGTCTTATTACTACTCTTTTTAGTTGCTTGCACTTATCAAGAAAGTTTAGGTTTATAATCAAAGCATGTTGAGAATTATAATTACATTGTATCTAGAACACCAATAGAAGTTAAATATATCTATAGCTATAATGTGCAACAAATAATTATTGATAATAGTAATATTCCTTATTTTAGATGGCTGGATAACAAACAGACCATGAAATTCATTAAGAAAAAATTTTACAAAAACCATTGTTTTTTTGTATACTGACTAAATAGAGATATGTTAAGTAGAACACAATAAGTTCTACTTGAGAGGTAAGTAAATGTAAGTAAAAGTGAGTAAGAACACTCACCCTCAGTGTCTCAACAATGTGTGTAGATAACTAAGGGGGCAGCATGAAAAAACATGATCTATGGTGCATTGAGAAATAAGGTTTGACATAAAGCATACCAAATATAACATATCCACCACCAACAAATGTGGTGGCAGTAGTGGCAAACATGCCATTAAATATTAGAAGAAAAGTAAAAACAAAAGTGAATATGTCTGGTAGTTGTTAAAGGTTAAGACCTATAGCATATGAGTAAGTATGACCTCAGTCTTGTATACTCGACTGATGTATATTGATCCTACCTATAGCACATGAGTAAGTATGACTAGGGTAGGATTGTAAGTAATGTTCATGTCTGTTGGTATGTATACCACTCACCCTCAGTCTCGTATACTTGACTGAGGGTTATGTGATTAGTACTTGGTTATATATCTATTCTGTCTGTGTCAGGGTAAGATAAGGTATAAATGAGATTTATATTAATCCTTTTGGATATTAGACCACACGCCGCTTACGGTGTAACCCTGGCATCCAACACCCCTCCTCACTGTTAGTGGCGTAGTAATTGAGTTAGCGAGTTAGTTGCTCCTCCTCATGAAGAATTGTGGCTCATGAAATACCAAGGATTTGTCGAAGTCGAGTGAATCAGAGTAAGGCAAGGACTTTTGTAAATAGATCGGCAATGTTGTCTCTCATGTTGATGTATTGTAGGACAAGTTCCTTCAATTCCACTTGTTCGCATAAGAAATGGTACTTGATATCAACGTGTTTGACTTGGAAATGGAGCAAGGGATCTTCTGACAGGTTTATCACAGCATTGTTGTCACATAGGATAGTAGTCACCTTGTTTACATTATGACCAATCACGTGGAGGAGGGTTCATAGCTGTCAGGTTCCGCTGAGTCAGGGGCCTTCCGGGAAAGCAATCGCCCTTACAATGCGGACTTGACCCACGGATACTCGGGTGTCTGGAACTCCGGGGCTAGGACTCCGGGGTTCAAGACGTGGACAGGGAAATCCTGGGAGAGGGGACTTAGTCCGGAGGTTTTGGGTGGTGGGTAATGGGGGAGTTTGGGTGGGGGTCGAGTCGTGAACCGGAGGTTCTAAGACGAGACCAAGTTAGTAAGTTAAAGTCACGAAGTGCGTACCAGTCTTAGAGCATGCGAATATCCAAGCATGCCAGTCAAGCATGCCAGTCAATGCGTACCAGTCAAATAGAGGGCACGCAACAATCCAAGAAATGCAAAGTAACAGTGTATGTAATATCAAGACTAGCAAATACAACAAGGAACTGTGCTATAAGTACTACGGGACCAGGTCTCAGGGCTCCGGGGTGTTTGGGATGGGTTCCGGGGGTCATTGAGTAGTGGCAGGGGCTGTATACCGGGATCGCGCGTGTGGGGTGCGCGATCAATTGGCACGGAGGGATTTGTGATGTGTGATGCGTGATGGCCGGGAACGATTTGCGTGATCTGATCGTTGATCGGGGCTGGTGGTGGCTGATGGCGGTCCCTGATGCGTGTGATGGCGGTGTCGGTGGTCGTGATGGCAGGGCGTGTCTTGTGGGGTCGGAGGGAGGGTCCCGGAGGGTGTTCCGGGGGTGTCCCGGGGTGGGCCCTGAGGGGAGGGGTCGTGACAATAGCCAGATACACTCTTGTGCTGCTTCAAACGCTGTCATATATTCTGCCTCGCAGGAGGATGCTGCTACAGTCTTCTGTTTGCGTGATACCCACAAAATAATGCCTGATCCCAGAGACCAAGCATAGCCCCCAACACTCCGTCTAGTATCGAGGCAATTCGCCCAATCTGAGTCAGTGAAGCCTGTCAATGAGATAGAAGACCCTCTCAAATGTAGTTTCATATTCTTCATTTCCTTCAGATAACGGAGTACCTGTATTGCTGTATTCAGTGTGCCACCAAATAAGAATTGAAATATTGGCTAACTTGTTGTACCACGTATTGTATGTCTGGTTTCGAGGATATGGCCAGCCAGATTAACCCTCCAACCAGTCTTTGATACAGGATTTTGGCTATGTTATCGCGCTCCTCCTGGCTAAGCTTAGAGTAATCCATCCACCATAACTTCAAGCCTGGTTCCATGGGTAGGGATAGAAGATTGGCATCCTTTTGTCCAAATTGAGAGATCAGTCTGTCAATGATGGGTGTTTGTGAAAGGTCCCGGGCTTCCCACGCCATGAGGAGCGCGACCTCGTTCGTTTGCGGGGGCATCGGGGAATGCGTTGGCGTACGCAACATGGTTGAACTTGACGGTAAAATTTTTTTTCGATACGTGGCAGGTCAGGTGCCGGATCCCACGGTTGACCCCCGGTCCGAACCACCGGCTACGCGCGCCTCGGAGGGTCTCAGCGCTGAGGGGGGGGTGATGTCACGACCCCTCCCCTCCGGGCCCACCCCGGGACCCTCCCTCCGACCCCACAGGACACGCCCCGCCATCACGACCGCCGACACCGCCATCATGCGCATCAAGGACCACCATCAGCCGCCACCAGCCCCGATCAACGATCGGATCACACGACTCGTTCCCGGCCATCACGCATCACGCATCACGACTCCCCCCGTGTCAATTGATCGCGTGCCCCACACGCGCGATCCCGGTATACAGTCCCTGCCCGCTACTCAATGACTCCCGGAACCCATCCCAGACACCCCGGAATCCCAAGACCCGGTCCCATAGTACTTATAGTGTAGCTCCCTGTTGTATTCGGTAGTCTTGATATTACTTTGGTTATTGCATGCCCCTTTTGCTTGATTGGTACGCCCTTGATTAGTACGCTTTGACTGGCACGCCTAAGTATTCGCGTGCTCTAAGTTTTGGTACGCACTTCGCGACTCTTGATTTACTAACTTGGTCTCGTCTTAGAACCTCCGGTTCACGACTCGACCCCCTCTAACTCTCAGTTACCTCCAACCCAAAACCCCCGGACTCTAGTCCCCTCTCCCGGGATACCCCTGTCCTCGTCTTGAACCCCGGAGTCCTAGCCCCGGAGTTCCAGACACCCGAGTATTCGTAGGTCAAGTCCGCATTGTAAGAGCGTTGCTTTCCCGGAAAGCCCCCGACTCAGCGGAACCTGACAGGAGTGAGAGGTGAGGCAACAGCCTACCTCATGGCTGGAAAGTATGGCCAACAAACACCTGTTTTGCAATCTCTGGGCATTTTCAATGCCTGCACCTCATGATTTGCATGAAACTATACCAGGAATGAATAAGACAGTTAGGATTCATATGGATCATATGCATGACCACCTCACTCAACTGGTGGATGACTCCCTGGGAGTCAGGTTCAAATTTCCTGCTGGGGTAAGTCCCCGCAAATCTGATGGTAAGCACATACGTGCATATGCTGGAAGGCATAGGTTCTCCCACCTGGAGGATTGGGCCATGGACATCTGTTACCATTTGGCAGCATGCTGCTATAGTGAAGACAATATAGACCAAGAGAGGATATTTGTATTGCATGAATTTATAGAAGGAGAGGCTCAGAACTGGTTCCACCACCACGTCCTTCACATCAACTGCAATAAATCGCATTGCATGTTTAAAGAGGTCCTGATAGGACTGTATAATTACTTCATCAATGTGGTGACAATGCAGGAAGCTCAGGATGCCTTCAAAAAGGCAGTATATGATGCC
>QFEW01017107.1:0-11332 GCA_003316525.1 Termitomyces eurrhizus
TAAATCTTTGTGACCCCGCTATAGTCCATTCCAACCTATCAGTCTCTCAATACATGATTTAGACACTTTTCAACATAGAAAGCCGCGACAACTGCCATGCTCACACATACGTGTTGTTTCTCGATCAAAACTAGGCCACACGTACATTATTATTCTATTGCGTCAATATAATAATATCTTCTCAGCCGTGGTTGCCTAAAAAAATCCACGCCAGGTGCACAATGTCTTTTCGAGCACCACACGCATTGGTTGGCATCACATACTACACGCTTAGTAAGCACTGCCCTTTGACCTCGCTCGACAGTCAAACCAGAGGAAAACAGTATTATTATCAAATGCCGCTCTCCGCTCTTGAAACAAACGTTGATCTTTCTATCTATTTATAGCCCACAGTGTACGACCAATCCACAAATGTGGCCTTTTGAGCAACATAACAAATGCTTTGCGTATTGAGCAAACATGTACAGAAAATATATTTCGGAAATGTAAACAAATACCACACATATACGCAAGATCTGTTACACACTGTGACGCTGGGACAAGTATATATAAGAGCCACCAACAGGCAGACCCTCATTCCCACCTTCCCTTGCCTCCCATCGGTACATTCCCCACACCGGCCTTGATTACCCCATCAACGCCACGCAATCCTGATTCCGTAAGTCACTTTCCATCAATCTAGATCAATCACATAATCACATCACTTGCTTCCACAATTACGCGTCCACACAGCCAGCTTGGCCACTGACTACCTCCTGCCCCCGACACACGTAAGCCTCTTGATTATTGAATTGACTTGACCGAATAATACTCTTCTCAGCCCGCCCTCCCACACGATCTATACACCAGGTGACAATGTCATCTAATCAACTCCGATAACACTGATAAGATTCTATTACAGATACCAAATATGGCCAGCCGCAAAGGAAATGACGAAACCGGACCCAAGAGAGTAATCGATTCCAAGCAGAGTTAGACCACTACTGATCACCATTTCCAGAAACCCAAGATCGTACAAAAGACGAAGGAGAAGATAGCCGAGGCCAATGAAGCTACGCAGGCCACTCTCGATGCAGCGGAAGACGGCCAGACGTTTCACGCGGAAATAAACAAATGTGTAATTGGCTACGCCAAGTGGCCAGTTCTCGACAATACCGGAATCCACACCACGCCCGAATTGATTCGGGGCGAAATCAATCCACGCACACAGGAACGGAGGGATTTGCAGAGTTTTTGGGATAGTACGAATAAGGGGAAGGATCTTCAGCCGCACGCTATAGAATATGCCATTGTTATCTTAGTATCACGCGGTACGGTCAACCCGAACAGTGTAACATTCGATACGAGCAATCTTCAGACTATCCAGTACAATGCTGGATGGGCTGGGTTGACACTTGAGAAATGCACCGCCGCTCAGCGCCAGGCGATGCCAGTTCTGGCCAATGGCGGCCATCGACTAGATCTCATGCGACAATTCGTGTATCCCGCAAAGCTCCTAGTCTATAACAACCTACTCAAAGAGATTGATAAAATCGACGACACCAACAAGGGAGCCCGATCACGCGCCGAACTCGTAACACAGCTCGAACAGTTGCGGCATCAATTGAGGCAGGTGACATGGGTCGCCAAACTCTTGGACAAGGGTCAGAGCCACAATTATAATCTCGATGCCAAACCCTAATATTACTTATCAGATCGACTCTATGGCCATGCGGAGGCCGCCGTCATGAAGCTGGAGCTAGCCAGCAACAAAGTCGAGTTTCATGTCCAAGAAAAATTACAAAATTCCCTGGCCCTGTTTTTCGATGCCCTCAATGCCCATACCGTACTCAGCGCTGACAATATATACAAAGTCTTACGAGCCGTTGTCCAGATCCCCCAAGGGCCAGGTCAACGCATATCACAAGCTCTCAGTTCTCTTCACCTGACGTATACCTACTCTCGGCTGTGCTACAATAATTATTTCCGACGGGAGATGCCATTTTCCACTGCCTGTCTCCTCCGTTGGCGCCGAGCCATTGGAGTCTATGCCATAGTCTACATCAACTGGATGGCGTTGATGTTTGAGTTTCTCTTTTCTGCACACCCGCTCACTCAGCTCCCGGACATCTCATCGACCTACGAAACATATTTCCAAGACGACGAATCGCATCAGATCCGCCAACACGTCCAGGCCACTCTGCAAAAATTCGACGATCTTTCATTCTACGACAAGCAGGTCCGACTCGACCTATTAGACGATGAATTCTATGACTGCCTGCTCCGTGGCCACAATATTTTCAAGGACCACTGGAATATCTTTGGCTTCAATGCGGACCAGATGACGGAAGTCCTCCAGACCCAGTACAACGACCTATTTACCAAGTATTACCGCCAAACCGTCACCCTCATCCACAACTGGATCCGCAACACGCTTCCCCAACATGCCAATGATCCTATCGCCACCCACATCATCCACCAAATCGACAACAAAATCCACTGGCTCTTGGCCGGCCAACTAGGTGCCGAGTACTATTATCCCTCTTACGCGACCCGTCATCCACTAGTGATTACGGAATTTATTATTCCCCTGTGCGACTCGATGGCTGAGCATGAGCAAAGTCTTGTATGGGTACGTCCTCTCGACTATTATAACATTGACGCGACATAATAATCTCTTCACGACCCGTCCCAGATGGCCAGTCAATTCGAGCCCCTTGCTTGGGCCTTTTTACAGGACACCAAGTACATTCCCGGCACTCCCACGCTGTATTCTGTCCTCTGGAACATCCAGCATCCTCAGGACAGCGACAAAGATCCTCACGAGACAGTCAAGAGTATCAATGTATTCCTCAGCACAATGTATCGATTTCGTTTCTCCGGCCTCGAGGATATGCGCCGTTATCATGCCAAAGTCAAACGAGGGCCAATTACCAATACCCCTCCATACCTTCTTACGACTCCGAAATTTACTGGGTCGCCGGGTAGCAATCCCATCTTATGCGGCATGGATAAAATCAAGTCTCTCCTCGGCGGTATCTTGGATGACGAATCCCCTGCTCAATGTAAGGCACGAATGCGGCAACTGCAATCCCGCAATGAGCAAGACTATGCGTCGACCAATATTTGGCTCATCAAACGTGTACTCAAGACAACGTCGTATCCCTGGGGAGATCTCAACGTCGGCAAGTCAGCTGCAAACCGCACCAACAACCTCCGCAAACTCGCCCATTTCTTCTGGATTGCCACCCATGTCCCCTATGCCAAAATCCAACGCTCTCGTCACGATGATTCTGAACCTGAGATCTATGAAGGATGGGACGCTCTCTATCTCAAGCAGCCTCGGATCGCACACATGATCCAAGCCATGACTGGATGGACGACCTGGTATCCCTTGGCTCCACCACCCGAGGAAGCTGCGCCCGACAATGCGACCCAACCTGATTTGAACCTTGGCTTCGCCGAAGACCTCACTACGTATCAGTCGATACGCACGATAGACAGTCAAATCGAAGGAGCCAACAAGATCATTCAATCAATGTATAATCAATTCATGAAAAATCCCATCTTCCATTGTTTCGCTATTGACCACATCAACGGGACGCTCGTCAAGACGCTCAAGAAACCAGTGGCCCAGGTTCTTCAAAACCTCTACTACGTAAATCTTATTATATTCACTCGACATAACAATTTACTCTTTTGGCAGGTTTGCGAGGAGGAGTTGGGCCATACGGCTAAGCACCTACTTCAGCAAGAGTACGATTATGAAGCCAACCTCAGTCTCGAAAATCGACAAATGATACATGATCGGTTACTCGTGTTGCATGAGCAACCAGTCGCACCAACGTTCCGAGATCTCAGCGAATGGCATTCCCCCAACAACATGGCCGATCTCGTGAAGACCGAACAAAGCAAGGACCCGGACCTGGAACGATTGGAACTTGCCCGAGCCAAGCGAGGCAAAATTGCCAAGAAACCGCCACCGAAGGAAAAAAGCATGCGCCGAGTTCGAGACATTGCCTTTTCCCTACCCCTGACTCCAAGCAATCCGAAGCCCACACCCAAGCGTCCGAAGCCCACACCCAAGCGACTCCCCCGTGTCCCATCCGCTCAGCCGGCCGAGGATCGAGAAATCGCAACACAGGATCATCAACAACGCAGTTGGTCGTTTACGTGACTCTTGTCCGCCAAACTCATTTGTTTACAGCTCGCAACAAGGGCAAGCAACCGGCAGTCTCTGACGACCAAGATGAAACATCCGAGGCCAGACCATCCGATGAGGAGCAGACCGGTAAGCACAATGATATATTATTGACATGCGTAAATCTCATAATCTATCTAGACTCTTCTGATGATGTCCCAGGTATGAGTATCAAGCATTCGCCCGTGAATACCTCCTTACAATAACATACTTGAAGCGGCGGGTCCCTCTGCCCAGCCAATCCCACCAACGCCAGCACCATCCACAACTGAGGGCCCCGCCACACACAAGCACTCCAGACCAGGTACGATCACACTATATCACTGCGCTGATTTAATCAACCTTCTTTAGACGATGATGACGACTCCGATGAAGACGTTGTAGCTAAGAAACCCAGAACCTCATAGAGCATTCAATTGTAGTAGTTAATAAAACAATCGTTTACCACGCTCATTTGGAGCCTCTACCTCGTATTAATACCTGTTCCTCAATGCAAGCCAGTTAACCTCATCTCATGACCTCAGGTCCAGCTCATGCTTCAGCCTGATTCACTATCTTGAAACGCCACCGACTTGCGACAGAGTGGCATACATCACCAAGTTCCAACATTTCCGCCGTCTTATTATCTTGCATCGACACAATACTACGTCTTCCTGATACCCTACAACTAATCAGTGTTAGTCTAGCCAAACAAGTCAGCAAAGTATGCCCAGGTCCGTCACAATTACAAAGCAAGAACCCAAGCACGTATAACCAGCAGGGTCATAACATGACACGGATGTCATGATCCAGCCGGATTATTATATTGCCTCAATATAATAATAATCATGACTCTCGCCAGACGACAACCACAGGGAATGAATACACTCAACACGGACGTTACCCCCGACCAATGCCATATTCGCATGTTCCCATGCAAGCTAACATAGTACCCAAGTTACAATGTTCTGGGCGAATCATTATATTGCGTCAATACAATGATAAGTAGACAATAGGACTGACCTCAATGTTTTTACACATCACAACTTCACCATCAGTGTAACTCATACATACATGCCAAAAGAATAAGCAAGTTGTAAGTGCCAATGTCACTCCATATGAACCGAGCTCCTGCTATGACCATTTCACACTGTGTATAGCCTATTGCTAGTCAATGACAGTGCGCGGGCTATTGTTTAAACACCGGTATTTGTATGTATTGTAATATGATCTAGAAATACCAGCTCTATTGCCATTTCTCTCTTTCTTCTGTGCCACATCCTTCCAAAAAAAGACCTCACGTGATTACGCCACATCAAAAAATGTCCAAACCAGGAACGAGTGCCAAATGCACCACCTGCCAGCAGCAGTTTATGGCAACCACTTATATACAGGCCAAGTATGCACGCGACGCACATGCCCGCACCTGTGTAAAAACCGTCCAGGTCAAATATGCCAACTACACTATCACTTTGCATCGACAGCCAGATACCAATGCCTTCCTATGCACCTGTTCAGAACATCCTACTGGCCATCTCTTTCAAACCAGCAATCATTTACGCAAACATGCTGCCGACTCGCAATGTCATTGGCGTGGCGCCAGCCCCGTATGGAATTCATTATTATTATATTGCGTCAACTTAATAATACAACAGAACAACCCTCTCGAGATGTCTAAACAGCCATCCCAGGTATGTTTCCATTTCATATCATTTGAGTTGCAACAATATACCACACCTCTTAGAATTCCGATATTGATCAGCAACTCGTCGAACCACCCTATCTAAAAGCACTAGGATTGGCATACAACACCACCATTTCAGCTCTCATATGTTTAGCTTGCGGGGTTGCTATTGTACCCGATCACATAGTTGCACATTTGAAAACCAAGCACTCGGACTGTAGTATTGTACCCAATCAACAGCTCATCAACGAAGATCTCAAACGTTTGGGCACTCCAGACGAGTTGAAAACATTGGATAACACTATCAGGCCAGAGATTCAAGGACTCCCTCTGCACAATGCCCTCCAATGTGCATCCTGCCCCAAAATCTATTTGACACAGGCTTCCATGATCAAACATCATCACACTGATCACATAGATGTCATTCTTCCATCTTCATGGCAATCTGTTCATGCCCAGCAATTGAACCAACGGCTGCAACGATCATATTTTCCAGTCATTCCAGCACACCCTTCACCGACATCTCCAGCTCAGAAACTTCTTGACAGCATCAAAAAAGCCATCCCCGATTTTAACAGTCCAACCGACAGCCCACAAATTGACCCCCGACTCATAAGTCCCTGGTTAAAATCCACAAAATGGCCACATCTCATTCAAGGCCAATCCATTCCTGCATTGCGAGCGACCATCGCCCCATTGAAAGAAGATGAATTTTCACTGCTTGTCCCTGCAGTGCATGAACTCTTTTTCGGCTCTGATGTTCTATTTGATCTCATGCCAGAGCTAGTTTTGCAACGCCTCAATACATCCGATCCAATGAAGACGTACGAGCTATTATTATTTTGATTCAACATTCTAATATTCCATCAGAGGCATCACAAACCAGCCATTCCATAGACATCAAGATCATCAGCTACGCATGAAAGAATATGCTACCCCTGTCATACATCTCCTTGTGATGCTTCTCCGAAACCCTACGTGCCTTACATTCAACCTGCCTGCAGACATCAGAAACCGCCTGACATGTCTCCGCACTGCATTAGAAGAAAAGGAATCCAATGGTCTCTCAAAGCATATACTCTCTTTATTAGTGTCATTATGGACACATACCTGGATATCTACGGAGTCACACATATTTCCGGATCCTACAATTGTTTGCTTGGCATTGATGATGCTCGACTCTGATGGAGGATTCAAGCATCCTAAACACACCACTGGTCCCATTGCTCGCTTCGAATATTGCATCCGCAATGTCTTTATGATACACATGCATTACAATGTAGTGAGCAATGCTGATACCACCTATAAACTAGAGATGGAAGCCCTCGTTCCTTGGATCACAGAAAAATATGACTCGACCTTCAATTCTTTACGCTCTCTGCAACACCGTGCTACTGCCATTGCCGAATCTACCATGGCCTTGCCTCGTGTTTGGTGGTTGGATCGACAAAAATATCAGACAATGCTCTTTCAAGGGACTACTATCGTATTTTCAGATGTCCGGCAGATATTCATAGACATTGAACAACATCTGATCAAGCAATGGGAAGAAGATGTGTTATGCGGATTGAAGCTACAGTGCTCATATTCCACGATCGCCGACGACCTTTCCAATACTGCCGTTGGATACTCTTTTATCAGAGACTCACGCAATCCCTTTGCGGCTCAGCAAGACAATCTATCTTTGGCCATCCTTGAAGACCCAACATTGCGCAAGCGCTTCATTTCATGGGAAGGCGACAATGGCCAGATAATCTGGAACAAGCTGGCACTCCATTCATGGCTCTACCGGTATGCCCAGTTTGAAGGGCTCTTGCTTGTTCGAGGCCAAATGCTAGGAGGGGCCCCTGCCCGAGGCACCGAGTTGACAGCCATGACATTTTCCAATCTTCCTACCACTACGCATCGCAACTGTGTCGCATTTGGCAAATACTTGGCAATGTTAGTAACTTATCACAAAGGCACTGCCATGACAGGTACTCACAAGCTTATCCCCCATGCCTTTGATGGTGTCACTTCGGATCTTATCATTCAAAACCTCGCCCTTGCTCGTCCATTTGCCCAATTGGCAGCATCCATTTGCTATGACTCAAAATCAGTCTGCCAACTATATCAGCAGCAGTTGTTTGTTAACAATGGGAAACTCTTTACATCCACAGATGTGTCTCGCATCATGCAAGAGTATACCGAAAGGACACTCGGCATTCAACTTGGGCTACAATCTTGGAGACAGGTATCAATTGCCTTCAAACGCAAGCTCTGCTCTGCTCTGGAAGACTTGATTGATGTAGATGAGCAAGATACAGTTGCCGCTCAGCAGGCCACACACAGTCGACGAACCGAAAACCGAATTTATGGATTGAGTGCCGATGCACTTTCAGGAGTGGCTGAAGATGTCTTGCCACTCTATCTCGAAGCCAGTACCGATTGGCAAATTGTTTGTCACACAGTTCCTGGCGGACTCGGACTAAACTATCAAGACTCTCGGAGTATTCATTTTAATCAGCTAGTCCATGCCAAAAAGATCACAGCCCATCAAACAAGTCATCCTGAATCAAATCCCAGTTCTGGTATCTCACCCCATGACATTGCCCAAACTCTGACCACTCTCATGTCACCCCTTATACAAGAGTCAATCAAGCATGCTTGTGACGCTCTGAGTAAGAAATTATTATATCGACTCAATCTAATAATATTCATATTCCCCTACTCACAGGCCAGCAAATATCCACTGCCATTCAACAGGCCGTTGCTTCAATCCAGGCAACAATACAAACTCAACCGTCTTCCACATGTTCCTTTTCACATGACATGAAGCCCACGTTACCAGACAGTGAATTGGAATATATGTCTACATCACAACTTACCAGTCCCTGCCCTCAACCAGCCGAGTTGATCTACCAAACTAATCGACCGAAAGACTTGGATTTACATTTGGGCAGTTCCAACAGTGGGCGCAATCCAGATACACATGAATCATTCTTTACTCCGCTTCCACTGCGGACGAAAACCAAAACCATTCCATATCAAAATAGCGATCCAGCTAGTCAAACAACCATAGCAGTTTCTAGCCAAGGTACCGGTAGGTGACTGTATTCTATTCTAAAAGAAACAAGCCAAGAAACCAGCAATTTAGATTGGAATGCTTTGGCATTACAAGGGTTAAAAGTTGTACTGCAAGATCCTCATGCTGCTTGGTCCAGCCCTGAACAGCAGGCAGCAGTCATTGCTACGTTGAAATGTCAGCAGGATATCTGTGCTCTAATGCGGACCGGTGCTGGAAAAACTATGCTTGCGATTATACCTCCAGCTGTTGAAAAAGGTCAGGTCACAGTTGTAGTCCTGCCACTAAAATCGTTGATCAGTGACTACAAACGGAAATTAAAAAACATGAATATTTCCTTTGAACACTACACAGGAGCAGAAGAGCAATATATCACAGGACAACATGGCTTGATTCTGGTATCGGCAGACAAGGCCCGTACATCCAACTGGCAACAAACAATTGGGCGAGTCCACGACATGCGCCCCGTCAAGCGATTTATTTTTGATGAAGGCCACCTCGCACTTACCAGTGACGATTTTCGGTCCTCTATGCAGCATCTCGAAGAAATCCGTACAATTCCTGTGCAACTAGTCATTCTCTCTGCAACAGTCTCTCCAGCCAGTGAAAACGCATTGATGCAAGCCTTTGGTTTGACAGTAGACTGTAAAATAATTCGAATGTCCACCAACCGACCTGAGCTGGAATATATACTCCAGTCACCATCCAACTCTCATGACGACACTTGCCAGACTGTACTCTCAACACTTGAAAAGGAGATGCCGACTTTTACAGACCGTGACCGCGCTCTCATATTTGTGTCACTCAAGGAGGATGAGGGGCTGCCTATTGCCACCAGTCTTGGATGCGACTTTTATGAGGGAGGTAAAAATCTAGCAGATACCGAGCGTGAAGCAATGTATTATCGTTGGATCCAAGGCCATCACAAGGTCATGGTTTGCACCAATGCCTTTGGAGCAGGAAATGACTATCCTCATGTACGTCTAGTCATACATGCGGGGACTCCCAAGCAAATGGTCAACTTCGTGCAAGAAGTAGGACGAGCCGGTCGAGATGGTCAGCATGCCAAATGCATCATTATTCCACGAAGGAATTCCAGCGTAACACAATATACCAAACCGCCTTTTGACAACGTTGATCATCGAGGATATCTAGCCATCTGGACCATGCTCTATCAATCCACGACCTGTCTTCGCTTTAGCATGACCGCATTTACCGACAACCAGGGAATTACATGTGGCACCACCCCAGACAGTATCCAATGTTCACGCTGCGCATCCACACATATGTGGGCTATGAGCAAGACTCCGCTGACATTTAGAAAGATGCCTGCATCTGAGTACGATTATTAACCTGACTCAATACAATAATACTCACCACATCCATGCAGACCCATGCTCAAACGCAAACCTGATTATCAAACATTTCACCTCCAAATGACCGTAGCCAAAAAAACCCGAATTGAAAGATCAAGAAATCAGAGCACATATATTCGCCAATTTGAAGAAGCTCTTGCAGTTTACACAAGCCTTTGCGCTTATTGCGACGTTCACGGCAGGCAATCTATCAAGCATACAATTACCAGCTGCAGCACCTTGGAGTTGCATTTACCTGATGTCAACATTGCGGGTTTCCGATCGTGGCAACGACAATTGCGATACAAGCCTCATATTCATTCGACAATCTGCTGGTTTTGCCACATACCCCAACTCAATGATGATTTGCATGGAGACATTCTTCCGAGGGGGCAAGGATGCGATCCCAGTAGAAAGGATATATTGGCACCAATTGCTTTTGGTGTTTATCATGTGCCACACATGAAAGATCAACTAGAAAGTCACTTTCATACCGAATGGCACAGCTTGGAGGATTACATTGCATGGCTCAACGGAATACCGGTAGATGGGCATCCAACGAATCTATGTGCAGTGTTTCTATGGTATGCTGCCGCCAGAGCGCCAGAATGATAGCCAGCTCAGTTCTCACCAATGAACATACACTTTCTTCCAGTAGACACTGCTCCTTTCAAGTGACAAAGTAGAGATGTCAATCCATAGACCAACGCAATATTATTATATTGACGCAATGTTATAATAGCATAGAAACGGGCTGCGGGATTGCAGTGTTTCTATGGTATACTACACTAGTTATATACATTCAACTAATGGGGTGCCCGTTAGTAAATTTGCACAGAGTTTGAGCAGGGCTGGGCTTTATAATGGGCATCTTGCCAAAAATCAAGTTTGGACATTGAATTGGGTCTAAACAGGTCTAATATGATCTACAATGTCGAATACTATTAAATTCAGGCTCAAAAGTGACCAGTTGAAATTCAAAATACCTGATTTTATCATATCTGAGCTGGCTCAGGCTTTGAAACAAGCAGCGAGACTCATTACTCATAGCCTTGTAGCAATGAAATAAT
>QFEW01017164.1:0-11596 GCA_003316525.1 Termitomyces eurrhizus
CATTGATGACTCAGCTGACAAATTTTTAGTCATCACATCAAATTCCCACAAAAGTCGTCGCATTCTATATTAGATAAGGCTGGGTTGAATTCGGACGTGCTGACAAAATAGAATGCCATATAGCAAATCGAACGTCAGATCAGAAAGTACGCGAGTCTTGATCAGTTTTGGGCAACGGGGCCCATAACCAGTTGAACGAATTGATAGAATATCGTCATTGTATTCGTAGTACTGTAGGGTTCTATATACGGTTTACACTATGTTACTAGAAGGTTCTCCAAAATTAAGAGCACGAGATATGATTATGAGAACATCGGGCGCTGATAGACAAAGACTTCGGATTGCCATATTATCCAACTCATTGGTTTTGTTGATGATGCTATGTTCCTTGCAGTGACTGAGGACTTGCGGAGTGCGCATGCCATCATCCACGATATGATGGAGAGAAATCAGGGGGGTTTCGACTGGTCACTCTTGCATCACTCTCCATTCGATTGTCTTGCACTAAGGCCAATGCGGCAGCCCAAGTAAAGGGTCAGGTGACCTGGGAGGAGATCTCGAACCGGAGAAGTATATGCCTCCTTGTGACAGAGATCTTCCGTACAGTTACGCAGGGTTTGCGACGTAGTTTTGAGCTACCCTCCCACCTACTCCCTATGTGTATTACACTAGGAGGACATTCTTACGTGCAATATCATAACGCCTTGGCCGAGACCGCCTTCATAAGGCGAGCCTCATAGTGGTCAAGGTCTTTTTCGCCTATCCAAGAAGTGGCCAAGATACAGAACGCGGCCGCGCCGTGTGTTAGTGTGCAGCAGTTTTTACCACGATTCTATAAAGGTCCAGTGTCACAAACATTCCCGCCTTATTCATCGCAGTGTCGCGTTTCTGCCCTTGACCGGAATTCTTCTTCCTTCGTGAGTCGTATGGATTCCACATATACCTATGATGCCATTCTCTTCCCTTCCGACGGCAAGGAAAATATTCATTTGTATTTAGCACAATCCCTGACTTGAATTTAACTAGGCCGTCAACCCTCGCTTGTGCCACTGATGACGAGGTGAACATTGACTTGCAATTGTTAACAAAAACACATTACTTACGACTCTTTCTTCAAGTCCGATGTCAACACCTCACCACAGTACATATACAGTTTTGCCATGGCGAATACCTCATCCAGAGGTTTATATGGATTATGTGTGTCAAATGTGTCCAATAACGGTCATCGAATTATCTCATGTTGAACTTATGCAGATCGCTGAAGGCCTTGGACCCCGCGCGTGGAAGTATCATGTCAGCGGATTAGTCTCGCGTTGCGCATAAGATAGACTCTGACCATTCTTTAGCTCGTTGAGGCCCTTGACGGCATGAATCGCAAATTCACAAATCCCTACATCATTTTCTATCCAACGGTTCGTCGAGATGGGATGCCTTTTCCCGTTAATAAGAGCGTTCGCGAGATCCAGGCTCGCGCCTTCAGAGAAGAGACTGCGTGGCGCGGTAACATAGTCGTCGCAAAATATGGTGATAATCCGTTTTCGTCTATGATGGATATATCTATAGCTGATTTTTCCATTCTTCGGAATTATCTCATGACCCATGGAGCGCCCAGATAGGTGTGTTTCTAAAAGTAATCGACTGGCATCCTCATATCACTCTTAGTTATGCATCAGTGACATTATCGCTACAGCTTGACATGACTTCTTTCTTTTTGGGTTTGACGTGGGACACAATGTAATCAATTTGGTAGACAACATCTGTAGACATCTCAGGGACCTCATCGAATTTCATGAATTCTATCTTCCATAATCTGATCATCCAACATGCTTTGGTATTCATTGATGCGAAATTGTAAAGTTTTATTTTAGTTTTAAGTAGCTCAAGTGGAATTGAACTAACTTAAGTAAAATATGAACTTTAAATTCACTAAGTTCTGGGGGACTTAGTTACACGCGCGCACACATTATAAAAGTGTTGTAATTTTAATTGTTTTAGTTGAAATGTAAACTTAATAAAGTTCACACTTGAAAAGTGGGTACAAAAACTAAAACCCGAAGTCAGTCTACTGCTGTTGGCCTAAGATGTCCGCTCCCTTATTGACCCAACAAAAAGTTCGAAAGCACGTGGTCTTGGAAAATGAGGGACTTCGATGAACTTTTTGTGCTCACTCAATGGAGAGCTACAACTTCCAAGTCATAAAATGTATTCTCAATGTATTCTATTCATCAAGACATGTTCGACTCCCTTTGCATTTGATAACCCATTGTGTTTTGTGTTGGAACCTGGATTGGAACCTGGAGTAGCAGCTGACAAGTCCAAGGTGTGACCAACACCTCTACTTTAGTAGACTGAGGTTTTACTACCTGCTTTGGCATGCATTTTGTCCTCAAAATTTGTGCCCCTCACGTGATCTCAGCAATTGCTGTTCTCTTCCTCTACTGGCTATGTCCTTGATATTTGCTCCCTTTCAGCTATCTTTACCGGCTATTACTACCATGTCCTTGATATTTGCTCCCTTTTGGCTATCTCTACTAGCTATTATGTTCATCCTCATGTTGAAAAATCCTTGCATTTTCTTTATATATAGTTTTCTTGTGTTGAGCGCGTTATTGTGTGTTTATTTCACCAAGTCGAGGGATTATAATTGCTTATATATATACGAATATGTTTTCTGTCAGATGTGTGAATGTTTCATTATTTCTTTGCTCCAGCAGTCATTTACATCGTCGATAGATGAATCGTTATATTACAATAACATAATCTACCTATGCTAGATAGGTAGCTATCGACTTGTCAGCAGGAATGAAACATTATTGAACTAACAAGCTGGTGAACACCAAAAGTGAGGAAGTACGAAAGTGAATAAATATGTACAAGTTGGGGTCATGTCAAAAGAAAATATAAATAAATTCCTGGCTGTTGGTTATGTAAGCTGATATTATGTAAGTTGCTGCTCTGTAAGCTGTTGCTCCAGCTATAGTTTATGTAAGCCATCGCTCCAGCTGCTGTTTATGTAAGCCCTCAGGGTTGTTTGTTTGTGATATTGCAGTTGCGGGCAAATACAGTTTATTTGGTAATGTGATGATGCAGTAATACTATAAAAGCAACTAAAAGGAGAAGGATCGGTGGATGAGGGAGAAACAAAATACAGGTCCAGTGGACTCATTAGGGAAGGAAGCAGGACAATGATATAGTCAGACCTGAGCAAGTATCTGTGAATCATAGTCGAACCTATATGCAATTGGCAAAAATCGACGAAACCGTTATTGACAATGTGACAAAGCAAGCAATTACAGGCTTTTTGATCGATGTAATCATTGGTTGCCATTGTCTGATGCATCTACATCCATTCTGTTCTGGCCCTTGTCTGAAATGTCTCTCAGCTTTCTCTTCAGTTTGTTCTTGGTCCCTTCGTTGGATACTACGTTCTGTGGGGTGTTTATTAGTGTGTTTACTGTATTGCTTTGTCACTCACTTTCATGAAGCTAGACTGGTGCTCAATAAGAGTCATGAATCTCAATACGAGAAGCATTTTGAGTTTTCCACCTGCCAGGTTAACAACCTGGAACGATAGCTGGACAGAAACAAGGTCTCCCATTTGGAATCTTTCCAGCTTGTAATGTTCATATCTAAGTTCCCTTCAGTTTTGTTTGTTGCTCTATTGAGTTGTACTTACGTTGTCCTGTTCCCTTCATTTACCTTCATCTTCAAAAATTGGATCACGTTGTCTTCAGTAATTATGAACCCTTTCTGCATTATTTTCTCTGTGAGCTTGTATGGGTCTAGTTTCCTGTCCATGGGAATGTGTTGTTTGTTCTTCTCCACATTGCATGTCAGTGTAAATATCCTGTTTGCGATGTCTAGTGATCTTTCTTGCTGTCCGAGGAACACATTGTGCCAGCATTTGAGACGGCCTTCTGAGAATTCAAGTTCGAAGTGCTTGCTAATCTCTGTTGCTCCTATCATTGCATCATTGAAATGTTTTGTTCCTAGGCCATCCAGCTTCACGTATTGCTTCATGTATTTCAGTTGTCTGTAGTCACTGCTTTATGTGATTAGACTCTGTTATATTGGATCTCATTAAACGCACCTCATGCGCATTTCTCTTTTCAGTGGCAGGAGATCCTTTTTGCTTATGGCTCCGTATACCGTGAAAACCAACTCCTTGTCTGATATATTGCCGTCTTTGTGGACGTACACTAGTCACCATGAGTGAGGTTTATTTACTTCTTTTGTCTTAATGGCTTCTGCCCATCTTGGTTCCTGTTATGTCTTGTGTGTTGATAGTCCGACATACAGTGTGCAGTTTGGTTACTTACGTGTGCAACGCTGGTCAACATAACATCATTTTCTTCTTCTCCTTTGCATATGGCTTTCTCAATTGCAGTTTCTTGATTGTGTAATGAGTCTACTGATGTTGAGGTGTCTGTGAATGTTGCTTACTTGCTGCCTCTGTGTCGTAATTTGCTCCTAAGGTCATTTTTGTTATGATATATCTACTGTGGCTCTGTCAGCATAATACACCTGTCAGACAGTGGCTAGACGTACATTGGATTGCTGCTGTGTCTTGATATCCTTCTAGTCTGTTATGCTATCTGTGTATTCTTTATAGTATCAGAAAGTGATCAGTGAGTGCCTCAACTGTTTTCTTGTGTATGACGTGACATATCTTGGTTTATCTGTCCCATACTCAACTCATTTCCTTCCTATCGACTTTGTCTTTTTTGGTATATGCACTTCGATTGTTTGGTACCTTATCTCCTGTGCCTGTCATCTTGACACTTCCCGTAGTCTGTTGCCAGGGGTATATTAATTTCTGGCTTCATTTCTGGCTTCATTTCTGGCTTTGTTTTATTATTCTTGACTGTTCAGGAACAAACCTTGTAATGTTCCTTTGTCTCTCTTTCTTTGTCCTCTCATTGGCAAATCTCTAGTGTGTTGCCCTTCTGAGGCTATGGCTATTAAGGTACCACATTACAAGTTGTGGATCTGTGATACTTGTGTTCTATCTAAAAGTTCCCACTGCGCCTTCTGTGAATCTTGTCTTATTGGAATTTTCATTTTACTTAATTTTATTTTGTTCGAAGAAAGGGATACCCTGTTCTTTACGTTATACTGTCTTTCCCTCTTTGATGCGACATGCAGCTTGCTGCTCTATATAAGTGTCCTTTGTCCACTGTTGTTGATAATCCCCTCTCCGCCTCCTCTTTTTCTCTGTGTGTTTTGTGTCACCATATGAACCCATGCCCCCTCACAAGATAAAGTCTGAAGAGAATAAGGCTCAGACGCTTGTTGACCAACTCAAGACCATGTGTGTTTTATATTGGTTTCTTTGATTTTTTTCTTTTTTTTTTTTAAGAAAAAAACTTGTTACCCTTGGTGCAGGAGTGCGGATAGGTTGCAAGCGTGTGTACAGCTCTTTCAGTTCTGGTGGGTGTCAAGTGGTTGTGCTGTGTACGTGATTTCTGTTTTGTTCGCGTTCATGCGCGGTTTGCCTTATGTTTTGTGCTCTCAAGGTGCACCTGTACCATGACAGAGAAGGCTTTGTTTGCAAGCCAGTCAAGCCCTAAAAGATCACGTGCTGGAGCTGCGGCCAAGGCCACTACTCCAAATTTGGATGACGATTTTGCACCAAAAAAACTTGTTGAATTGTCTGACGATGACGATGATGACTTGCCGTGTTGTGTCAGTATGGATTGTTTCTTCTGTTATTTGCTTGTGCTCATTTTGTATAGGATTGCTAAGCGGCCCATACATAGGCCACTTGTTAAGAAGCCTCTTGTTGTGGCGGCAAGACGATAACGTCCACAATTGGGATGTTGCAGACGACAATAGCAACACACTATCATATTTTATTGTCGATGATGGTTCTACTCTGGATTATGGATTGTCGGAAGATGGTGAGTCTTCGGTGCCTCCCGTTCCCGTTTTGTCTGTTTTGGGTGCTCAATTTTGATTGTCCGCTCAGATGGCGTTGATAGGCTTCTACTCGGACTAAGCGCATCAAGGGACATTATAGACCGACCGACACTTGACGTACTAAAGACTCTAGCGACAAGTTGGGAATATATAGCAGCCCTAGCTCTGGAAACCTTCTACAGGACTTAGCCATTTACCCTAACCACTAGCTACCAGACCTTCAGCACACTCTATTCACCTATCCCAAGAACAAAGGAGGCTCAGAACATATAGCACTAACACGACAACAGGAGAGGACTCTAACTAAATCCTGATCACTTCCAGAAGGAGCTAGCAGCAGGCACTGCCATTTGACGAGGCACTTCAATCAGAAGTCTAAAAGGATCAATGATGGCGGCACTGGATATACTTAATCCGACATCTGGACCTATCAGAAACTGATACAATAAGTAGCGCTGACATTAGCGCTCACGGTGTCTGTCGAGGATTTTCCGACCATACCCCAGAACAATCTGGCCAATCAGAGTTATAGTAAAAGTGAGCAGATTCGTACAATTCTAAGTCAATGAAGAGTCGTTGCTGGTTGCCATGGGTCATAACGCCGTTGGTCGCCGTCATCCATGTGCAAAAGGTCACCGTTGACAGGTCGCTGGTAGAGAAAACCACAAGAAGAGGTGCTAGGAGGTAGCGCCGCAGATGGACTTTTATCTTGGCAACACGGTAGCGCATAGTATATAAAATAGCTACCCTACATGTATATAACAATGAATCATAACCTCTTGCACACACAGTTACACTTAGCATTCAAATCACGCTAGCTTTTTTTGACTTTGTCACTAAGTTGGGCGCTAGCCTTGTCTATCTTGTCTTCATCATTTACGGTGCCACCTACGGGCACAATACGCTGCACTACTCATCTTTTCTTCAATATCTTTGTTTAAACTACGACACTTACCGACTGCCAGGTAGCCCCTGAAGCGCTATAACTTAGCGCATTGTTTATCACCTCCACTTGAGCACACCGGGACTCTGTCAGGACTCCTCACAACTACGCACGCCAAGCGCTGGAGACAGCATTGTACTGTGTATACGTCCAGCACACCCAACTCCAGTAGGCGTCATCATTTTGGAGCCCACCGCGAGGGGTTCTTCTGAGACAGAATTCCACTGGAAACTCGAGCCCAGTGACAGCATTGCCTCCTGTTGGAGAGCATGTTTGAACCAAGTACCACCGATTCACCACACTTACCAGGTGTGCTACCAAGACAGACTTTGGATCAGAAACTGGAAAGCTTTTTCCCTTTTTCCTGACCATTTGAGTACTTAGCAGGCAAAAACCATATGCCGCTTACTCCTTTAGAAGAGTTATCTAGGTTATTATCGCCAGAACCTAGCGACTCAGAGCCAACTGAGCCGATACCTACGACATTGACACTAAGTAACATGAGCACCGCCACCCTTCCTACTTCGACAAACACGCCTATTGGTATGGATCAGCCAAACAATCAGCGCATGCCACCTAGAAACCACTTCTTGTCGCCAAAATGGGACAAAACAAAGCCTCGTGAACTCATGCAGTATTTCAAAGAGTTGGAGTATTTACTACGTGACTGTTGGGTGACCGACAATACACAGATGAAGAAATATGCCGCCAGATATGTCTCCTACGATACAGCCGAATCATGGACAGGGTTGAAGGAGTTCCAAGGATTTACCAGTGACGCAGTGCCAAGGCATTTTACCTATGATGAATGGAAGAAGGCTATCATTCATTTATATCCTGGCACTGAAGAAGCTACACGTTATACGGTAATGGAAATCCAGAAGCTAGTACAGGACACCTTTGCAGCAGAAATCTATACACTAGGAGCATTATCAACTTATTATCAAGATTTCCAATGGATAGCGAGATGGCTGGTCCAAAATGGGAAGTTATACGGGAATGAGGAGCACCGTTTGTTTTAGCAGGGATTCCCGACCTCATTATAGACTAAGATTGCATGACACTTGGAGATCATTATGCATGACCATCACCCCGAGGAACCCTACGACATAGAAAAGGTCTTTGAGGCAGGAAAGTGGGTATTAAAGGGCACGGATATGGGTATACCTTTACAGCAACCTGGCACGGACCATGGAGGAATGGCACCCAAGCTAGAGTCGCCAGCTCCTAGCGCCGCCAATGACTGGAACAGATTCGTCAAAAAGGAGGATTTGGAAAACGCCGTTAACAATGCAGTAGCTAACATTATAAATAAACTGGAGACCTTGATCTCAACTAGTCTTTCAGTGCCTAGAAGCAACATACAGATGGGCCTTTGTCATTTTTGTGGCGAGGCAGGACATACCATGACCAGGGGTTGATGTGCTATCCTCGAACAGTATTTGCAACAAGGGAAAGCGCGCCGTGGGGTAGACAGAAAACTAGTATTACTTTTGGGCGCTAACATTCCTCTTTATCCTGAGCATAAGACTTTCCAGGGACGTATTGACAAGTGGCACCGTCGGAATCCCAGGAACTTAGCGACGGGAAACTTGAATAGTATGGCGACAACCGAAGTGGAAGCGACTCCCCAACAAGTGCTAATTCACAAAGTACTCCAGCTCAACGCAGTTAGTGAACGGCCTATGTTGTCACATGAAGAAAGGATTGAAACTCTGGAAAGGGAGTTGAAATCGCTAAAGAATCAGGTTTTCAATAGGGTAGAAATCAGAAAGGGCAAGCAGCCTTTAAAGGATTATAGGCCCTCAGGTGCAATGGCAGACCCTGCCTTACCAAAAGCTTCAACTTCTACAGCTAACGACAATGTACCAGAAGCAACTAAGGCGCTGGCCATTATGGAACCACCGCTGCATCCTTACGCTGGTCTGGGGGGCAACTACGCCCACTCCTTAATTGCAACTTCGGAGCGCCAGATAAACCTATGGGGGGATATCAACACACAGTGCCTATATACGATCTGGAGAAGTCTAAGGTAGTTTTTGATCGTATCATGCAGAGCCAGGTTATGCTATCGGTAGGAGAGTTATGCAGCGTGGTGCCAGACGTCAGAAATCAGATGTGTACTGCAGTTACACCTCGACGAAACGTAGCTAACAACATAACGGCGGTGGATGAATGTAACAACGTGCTGCCTGGTTTTGCATACATAACCAAGGTGGTAGCACCGGAAGTCAAGGAAGAGGCTGCGCCACCCAAAGAAGCTACATCCATTGACCTGGTTGAAACTTACCTCAAATCACTAAGATCTGGCGACAATTCTGCCATCCTGACTGTAGCCCAGGACTCTCACGTGGTTCGCTCGATTATGCTGACAGTTGATGGGAAAAGCAAAATAGAGTCTATTGTGGACAGCAGATCACAAATTATTTCAATGGCTGCCGACGTCGCTAACAAGCTGGGCATCATTTATGACTCCACAATCATACTTAACATGCAGAGCACTAACAGCACGATTGATTGATCCTTGGGAATGGCCTGGAATGTGCTGTGTGCTATAGTCGACCTTACATTCTATCTGCAAATTCACATACTTAGATCACCAGCATACGACTTACTATTGGGGAGGCCCTTCAACGTTGATGACGCCAACTGTAGTTGGGTGCACTGGTCGTATACGCAGTACAACGCCGTCTCCAGCACTTGGTGTGCATAGTTGTGAGGAGTCCTGACAGGGTCCCGGTGTGCTCGAGTGGGAGTGGTAAAACGATGCGCTAAATTATAGCGCTTCGGGGGCTACCTGGCAGACGATAAGCGTCATAGTTTAGGCAAAGATATTAAAGAAAGACGAATAGCGCAGCGTATTGTGCCCGTAGGTGGCACCGTAAACGATGAAGACGAGATAAAAGGAAGCTAGCGTGATTTGAACACTAAGTGTAACTGTGTGTTTGAGGGGTTACGATTTGTTGTTATATACATGTGAAGTAGCTATTTTATATACTATGCGCTACCGTGTTTGCCAAGATACAAGTCCATCTGCGGTGCTACCTCCTAGCGCCTCTCCTCGTGGTTTCCTCTAACAGCGACCTTGTGCACATGGCTGACAGCGACCAATGGTGTTATAACCCACGGCGACCAGCGGCGACTCTATATTGACTTAGAGTTGTACGAGTCTGCTCACTTTTACTATAACTCCGATTGGCCAGGCTGTTCCAGGGTATGGTCGGAAAATCCTTGACAGACGCCGTGAGCGCTAATGTCAGCGCTACTTATTGTATTAGTTCCTGGCAGGTCCAGATGTCGGATTTAAGTATATCCAGTGCCGCCGTCATTGATCCTTTTAGACTTCTGATTGAAGTGCCTCGTCAAATGGCAGCGCCTGCTGCTGGCTCCTTCTGGAAGTGATCAGGGTTTAGTTAGAGTCCTCTCCCACTGTCGTGTTAGCGCTATACGTTATGAGCCTCCTTTGTCCTTGGGCTAGGTGAAAGGAGTGCGCTGAAGGCTTAGTAGCTAGGGGTTAGGATAAATTTCTAAATCCTGTAGTAGTTTGCCAGAGCTAGAGCTGCTCTATATTCCCAACTGGTCGCTAGAGTCCTGAGTACGTCAAGTGTTGGTTGGCCTATAATGTCCCTTGATGCGCTCAGTCCAAGTAGAAGCCTATCAACGTGCTAGCTCGATCAGTAGTCAAGACAACATCCAAAGACAAAATGATGCTAACTATTAGCGACCCTAATTCTGGGGTCAGGAGAACAGTACTGACATTTCCCTGAGGAAGGTTCCAGAAGCCAGAACCGAGAAAGCGACCTTACGTTAGCAACAAACCTTGCAAGTGTTTTCCGGCGCCATCAAGGAGATGAGTGATGAGGATCATGGAGATGAAGCGCTTATCTTGAACTATAATCATTGGACTGGGCAAGTAACCCTTGTATCACATACCCCTTTAGCCCCTGAAAACTTGAACACTTCTATGTCGCTTACTAGCAAAGCTTTATCCTACGTATACCTCACTGCGTCCGATATTACTGAAAATCTTTCGACAGACACTTATTTTGTTTCTACTCCTAATTTTAAAGAACCTTTAATATCCGGTTTCACTAGAAACCAAAGTTCCATTTATAATATGTTTGCTAACAACAGTACCCCTAAGCGTAAAGGAGTTCAGGTTAAGAAGAAGTACAAGCCAGTAGCGCTTAAAACAAAACCGGTAGCAAGCATTGTACCTGAGGAATTCTGCATCAAAAGAACCTGTTAGCGACCCTTCCCGAACTTAATCTGAATCCGCCACCTTTTGAGCCTACTAGACAATTTATGGAAGAACAACGGGCGCTATTCCTTAGTGCCCATGACACAGGCTTTCTATTGACGGTGGAACTAGACGTATTAATTGACATTATGCAAAAACAAAACAAAGCGTTTGCTTGGGAGGATTCAGAATGCGGTAAACTTAGAACTGATTTCTTTCCACCAGTGGTTATACTGACAATACCTCATGTACCTTGGACTAAGCATAACCGACCTATACTGCCAGGCATTGAAGCCAAAGTTTGCCAAATCATTTGCTCCAAGATAGCGGCGGGGGTTTATGAGCCTTCCAATTTGGCCTATAGATCATGATGGTTTTGCATATTAAAGAAAAATGGGAAGCTACGTATAGTTCACAGTTTGGAACCGCTAAACAAAGTCACAATTCGTCATTCAGGGGTACCGCCCTTTCCCGATCATGTCGCTGAGTCTTTC
>QFEW01017178.1:0-12900 GCA_003316525.1 Termitomyces eurrhizus
ATCAGACATCGACCAAGCCAGAACAGAGCTGAGCAAACAAGACAGTCGGGAACAGACCAGACGACGACAAGGCAAGGGTACGGAACGCGCAAATCAAGCAAAGCTCAAGGCCAGAAGATGTGGGGTATGAAAACCTATCTATTCGTATGTTTTTCTTGCCTTTTATACTTATTCTACCTGTTCTCGGTATTGACAATCTACTTCCCAGACCGTTTTAAATTGTCGATTCCTCCCCAATTCTGTTTCTGACCGTTGGTTGGTCTCGTAATCCCAAACTCTATTTTTCCTCTCGCCCTATTTGTACAATCCATTCCCTAATCCGGCTTTGTCATTCGTCATCTTCGTCTTGCTCAAACGCTTCTTCTCTGTTTTACCTGTACTTGTCAATCCAGTAGCCAAACCCAACCTACTTGCCCAACGTCACCCTCAGCCTGATTCCATCAACAACTCTTCCTCCTCTACCACAGCGTGACAATGGTTCCTGGTAATAACGCTCACAGCGCGTGTTGTCCTCCGGGCACCCATAGCACCCTTCGTCATTGACCTCCATCTCTTGCGAGTAGAGGGGCGTCTGGTATGGAAGCGGCTCGTCACGGCCTGGATAGGCCATGCCCGCTGATTGAAACTGGCTTGCCACCGGATATGGCAGCTGCCTCTGGTACTGAGTAGAATCTTGCGCTTGTATATTTGGGGGTCTCCCCCCTCCACTAGAGCCTTGCCGGCTCTGATCACTCTTTTGCGGCCCCCAATAGGCCATTACAATGCGACATGTACGCTACGTGTATTGGGACTGAGGACAGAAAAAAAAACAATCTCCCAACTCTGCTAGTGGTGTAAACAACCACAAATACATGCCACGCAGCCTCTCACCGGCGATCAAAGTGGACTTTGTCCACATTCCACCACCACATGGGCGTTATGCACGTTTTGCTAGCTGCTGAGGGCGTTTCACGCCCTGCAACTCTAGGTACCTGTCCATCGCTGCAAGGTCTTTGCAGTTCACTAGCGGTTCCCAGGTAGTATCACCTAAGCTCCACCTTACCTTGAATTCGAGGTTTCTCTTCGTCCACCAATGACCTATGAGGTCATCTACAAACCACTCCTGGTCATTGCCAGTTCCAAAGTCATACGGCTCTGGAGTTGCGCGATTAGGGAAGAGCACATCACTACTGGCCATATACGGTCGCAATAGCAACACATGAAACTTGGGAACTATCCTGCACGCTTGCAGCGCATGGGGTAGTTCAAGCACGTAATTAGATGTGCTCGGCTCAGCCTCAAGGACCCTATATGGTCCAATCCACTTCAGACACAGTTTACTCGTCCTGCCTTTCAGCAGGTTCAAGTTATTTGTCGAGAGGTACACTAGGTTCCCTTTCTCGATATCCGGCTCATCACGTCTGCGATTATTTGCATGCTTGGTCTGCCACACACGCGATTCTATAATCACATCATGGGCATCCGCCAAGTTCCCTAGCGCATTGCGCGCAAACTGCTTTACTCCCACATGAATAGCTTTGTCAGTATGAAGTTCACGAATCATGGATGGCATGTAGCCATTGTTGAGTTCAAAGGGTGAATACCCTGTGGTTTCCGATATGCTCATGTTTATCGCAAATTCCACGAGTGGACATCTATCCACCCAGTCCTTCTGATCAGGACGTATGAACGCTCGCAGTATTTGCACGATATTTCTATTTGCGCATTCTGTTTAACCATCTGTTTGTGGATGAAACGACGTCGACATGAGCAACTTTGCTCCGAGCAGTTTGTGCAGCTCCTTCCACCATTTGGAAGTGAACTTAGCATCTCGATCGCTTATGATTGAACTTGGCAATCCATGGAGGTGTACTATCTCCTTGAGATAGATCCACGATAAGTCTGACGCTGTCATGGTGGTTCTCACCGGTATGAGATGGACCATACTGGTCATTCTGCAGATCACTACCCAGAGGTAGTTAAACCCTTTTGACTCGGGAAACGGACCTATAAAGTCTATCCTGATTGAATCCCAGGGTTTGACTGGTATAGGAAGCGAATGAAGCTTCCCCGGTGGCTTTAATGTTGATACTTTCAACTGTTGATATAGCTCGCATGTTGAGCAGAATTGGCTCGCTTCTTTGGCCATTTGCGGCCACCAGTACCAGCGTTGCACATAGTCCAGTGTTTTCTGAGTTCCGAAGTGGCCCACTACTCTATGGGCCTGGTCCAGGATAGTCGTGATTAACGACCTCTCCCAGGGAATGCAGATGACTTTGGACCCCGTGGGTCTGGTAAGATAGATGAGCTGCTGCTCCACCCTGAAGCGTGAATGTGCATGGGTATTGTTCAGAATCTCTAAAAAGAGATTATCATCCTTGTATCCCTGCTGGATACATGTGCAGAATTGCGTGTTGCCTAAGTCGGCCAGTGCAGGATTATGGTCCTGTAACTCCAGCATCTGCTGGAGCGTCATATCAGTGCCTCTCAGAGGCACCCCTTGTCTTGTCTCTTCACCTGGCTGAGGGGCCTCATGCTCCACCAGCACCTGGGCCTCGATATCATGAGCTTCTTGCTGTTTGTGCAGTCACTTACTGCGATGTGTTTCCTGCGCCCGCATGGCGCGTAGCTCGACCCTATGTTCCTTGATCTCATGGAACCGATGCAGGGGCAAGTCTTCGCCCTCTAGGTCAATATGTTTGTCTGCCTGAACATAGTCATGTGCATCATGGACGTCATCTCGAGTATCACTCTCAAAATATCGAGACAGGCAATCCGCGACTTTGTTCAATTCACCTTTTACATAGGTGATGTCGAACTGATACCGCAACATGTAGTCAATCCAGCGACATTGTTGTGGAGATAGGTGCACCTGAGTCTTGAAGAACTCTAGTGCTTTGTGATCCATAATAACGTGAATCTTATATCCCATCAGTTTATCCTCTCATTTTAGGAGGGCTTCCAGGATAGCGAGTGTTTCTAACTCGTGTACAGCATAATTCTGCTGAGCAGCAGTGAATTTATGGGACATAAATCCCGCTGGTCAGCAAGTCTGCCACATTTTACCTTGGCCAAACATGGCCCCAACCCCAGTCTTCAACGCATCGCATATGAGCCAGATGGGCTCGTCAATGCATGGATCAATTGGCCGGATGACTGGTGTCTTCGCGCATATGCACTTAATCATCTCAAAGCACCGCTGATGCAGCGGTCTCCAGTGAAAAGGGGACCCATTCTGGGTCATGGCCATAAGTGGCCCTGTGTATGCAGTGATGTCTGGCAAGAAGTTGCCAATATAGTTTACAAGTCCAACAAATCATTGGATATCATTATATGTGCGTGGAGTACGCCACTCTTGGATTCGGTTGAGCTTATCCATATCTGGGTGAATGCCCTTCTTGTCAATGACGTGACCAAGACAATCTATACTTGTTGCATACAACTCGCACTTCTTCCACTTGAGGTAGAGACTGGCCTTCCATAGCCATTCAAATACGACTCGTAGGTGCTGCTCATGCTCCTCAATGGTGTCAGAAAAAATGAATATATCGTCTAAATAGACGTGCATAAACTTCCCGATTACATCTCGGAAGATTGAGGTCATTAACCTCTGAAATGTCGCCGGTGCATTACAATCACCAATCTGCATGATGTTACCCACAAACGTCCCCATCAGGGACGAGAACAGCGTCTTCGATATATCCTCTTCGCATATGCGAACCTGTTCGCATGCGTCTGTGAGGTCGATTTTTGACCTATACTTTGCTGTCATGACATCTTCTTGTATTACTTCCTGATCTGGAAGAAGTGTCACATCCTTGACTGTATTATCATTGCACTGTCACGCATCCAATGCCGTCCTTAATGTCCCATCCTTCTTGGAAATACAAAGTAATGGTGCAGCTTGCACCGCTGGTCATGGTTCCCACCACTTTGTGTTTATGTATCTATTCGTCTTTTCACAAAGTTGCTCCTGTAGTGCTCGCGGGCAGCGAGGCAAATGATACTTGTACTGCTTGTTATTGTCAATGAGGTTAGTCTCATGATCAACCTCCCGCCACGGAGGAAGCTCTTCCTTTGTCCCATTGACAATATCAGCAAACTCCTGTTGCCATTGCTGGCGCAATTGAGGGATATCCTCCTCTGTAAGGCTCATAGCCTTGCCTTTTCCTTTTGCTATGTGTGCTATACGTGGTTGAACCTTTGGTTCAAATCGCTCCTGTAAGGCATGTATGTGCTCCTCTGTGAGATCTCCCGGATTCAACCTTACAACCGGTTGTTTCCTTGTTGTACTCGCCAACAACTGCACGCTTCTTGCATTCAGCGAGAGTCTGTCAAATACAATATCCGATGTTTGGGAAATCTCGTCCTCTCGTGCGTGACGGTACACTTCTCCCGTCTGGGTTGCCTGCGCCCTTCCCATTGTCTGCGTCACCATTGACGCCACCAGCTTGTTCCACTCCTGTGGCATTCGTGGGTCATACACCCATTGCACTCCTGGCCACGGCACTGGTCAGTCCATTAGCGACCTAGTGCTACCCACAGTTCCCATCGTACTGTATACCTCATCCTTGATGAAATCCTCAACCTTCACTCGAGAGCTAGTCAGCTGGCATTCCAGCGACTCCACCATGCTTCTACCACACTCATTCTTGCACTGTACACCCAATCACGTCTGGGTGCTTCCCCTTCTTCAGAGTTCCTTGAAACTCTTCCTCAGACATTGTCAGGGGACTCCTCGCTCTTGTCTGGTCACAATTTCCTTTTCCGGAGTTTCCAGAGAACTCCGGAGCATTTCCCGCACCCCGGAGTTCTCCCGGCCTCCCAGAGCTAGCCGTTGGATACTGTACAGTCGTTCCCACGCCCGTACGCCCCCGTACTGATGTGCCGCACTGGCAGAGGAATCCTTAGACTTGTTCTCTTTGGATTTCCCTCTGCCAGGTGATTAGTTATTGATTGTACTGTCGTTACTGGCTCTAATATACTTTGGATTTCCCTCTGCCAGTTGTGTGATAGTGCCGCAACCTCCGGAGGTCGCCCTTACAGACATCAGTATAGCCGGCAAGTCTGCCAGCAGGCTTTTTGGTGGGACCTGTTCGTCCTCCACCTCCTGTACAGTCGCTCTCCTGCGACCATCTAGTCAGTTGCGTTCATCACACCGCTTTTCAGTTGCACGATAGCGCCTCAAACGACTATCTGTGTCGTTCAATACGACTTTCTCCGCCTTCAAAGGTGTACCATCTACAACAACCACGTTGTTCACAAAGTCCAATGACACCTTGTTCTTACGCATAAACGGCGTACCGATGATCATGTTGTAGTGATCAAGATTTGCTATGTCTACATACTCCTTGGTCGACATCTCCAACATTTTTATTCTCACTTCAGCACCGAACTGCACCATGGCATGACTCCCTACAGTCCCCAGCTGGAGCATCAATGGCTCCTCTAGTTCATGAACGCGAATCGCATTGACGTGAGCAAACTGGGGCGCAATGCCCGTAGTGGTACTCCCTGAGTCCCACAGCGTCCATGCCGGATGTCCGTTGACATCAACATACGTGACCAGGCACTCCTTCTCCTTGGGAGTATAGCGTGGCCACTGCAACTTATTAGTTGCCTTCTGCAGGGTTACGCATCTCATTCGGATGCGCTGATCTCCATGGCACTCAGTCAGTGCAAACAGGTGTTCCTCCTCGTCATCATGAGCATAATAGTCGCTGTCATACACATCCACTGCGACGTATTTGTCGCCATCAATCTGGACGCTCTCGGCATCATCCACTTCCAACCCATCAGCCTCTACCTGTGGCTCTTCCTCCGCTTCATCAACGATCTCGTCGTCCTCATCATCGCTGATGACATCGCTAGGTGCTGCAGGTGTATGGGCCGCTTGGATGTGTGCCTTAGGAGGGGCGGGACATTCCTTAGCGAAATGCCCGCTCCTGCCACAGTTGTAGCACGCTGAAGGGTCTCAGGCAGTCCTTCTCTGGACCACTCCAAAGGCCCCAATGGGTTTTCTTGCCTTACGCGCTGCAGGTGCTGCTACCCCTCTTGCTACTACTTGGTTTTGACCTGAAAAAGGTTGACTATCTTTCGCTGGCCATTGTCCAGCAGGCTTCAATTGAGGCCGTTGGCCTCCAGAAATGGTCTTGCAGACAACAAATTGCGGATTGCGATTGTTCTCCATCTCCAACCATTTGGCCAGGAAGGTTCCAACCTTCACTGCCTGACAGTTCACTGTTCCTTGGCATGAACTACGCTGCTCATAATGGTTCGCAGTCCATGTCGACCGCTCATAACGGATGGCATACACCAAAAATTTGGTCACAGTATTGACCTCCAGAGACAAATTGTTGTTGCGTATTAACGCCCTCCTCATGTCTGCAGGTATTCCATCCAGGAATGTCTCACAAATAGTGTATTCATCTGGATAGACGGCCATATTCTGTGCATGACCCACCAGGTCATCATAAAAGGTCTGGACACCAGTCTTAACGTCATACACTGCCTTCCTAAAGGCATCACGAGCTTCCTGCATCGTAGCAGCGTTGACGAACTGATTATACAGTTCTATCAGGACTTCTTTAAATGTCCAATGCAGTTTGTCACGATTAATGTGGAGAACATGGCGATGGAACCAATTCTGAGCCTCTCCCTCCATAAATTTGTGTAGCATGAATATCCTTTCCTGGTCCATGTCGTCTCCACCATAGCAGCAGGCTGCTAGGTGGTAGCAAGCGTCCATGGCCCAATCCTCCAGTTGGGAAAACCTATGTCCTCCGGCGTACACATGTATGTGCTTACCATTGGATTTACGGGGACTTACTCCAGCCGGGAATTTAAACCTGACTCCAAGGGAGTCATCCACCAGACGATTGAGACGGTCATGCATATGATCCATATGGATCCTGACCACTTCATTCATTTCCGGCATAGTTTCACGCAATTTATGAGGTGCGGGCATCGAAAATGCCCGGGGACTGCGAAACAGGTGTTCATTGGCCGTTCGCTCTGGCCGTGGGGTGGGCTGTTGCCTCACTTGTGGCTCTGCTGGTACTCCACCAGCTCGCCTGCCACTATCATGACGATTATCATCATCTCAATTGTCATTCTTACGATCACGCCCTCCACCGTCGTTATTGCAATGAGTTGGCTCCCTCCGCTCGTAGTGGTCACTACTATTATCACTACCTCCCGGGTCTCTGTCCGGTTCAGCAGTTCGAGCCGCAAATTGTTGCCACATGTCATCGACAGGTGTTATGCCCTCACACCCTTCAAAGGCTACCCCCTGGTCGTCAATTAACGACTCACCATGATTACACAAGTCCTGGTTGCATATCCTCTGGTAATTGACGCGTTCATTCCAGTTGTCCACTAGATGGACGCGTCGCACTACATGTCGTGGTCGTGTTTGTTCCTCAAAAATGTGGACTTTGTCCACCTCTTCCTTGATAGTAACTTGCTTTTGAGGTGTCTTAACCTCCTGCAATGCAAGTGTTGTCTCTGGCTCTGCTGGAGTCGTCGTCACAGTCTCTACCTCAGACAATGCCTGCTGAGGCACTCCGCTAACAATGCGTTGACGGTTTGCGGCATTCTGACGCCGAACGTAGTCTTGCTGAGACTCATTGGCCTGACGAGGCACATTGAGCAACTCCATCGCATCCGCAATTAATGGCGCTTGTCGGCGCACACTCATCTCACATTCTACTGAGTTGGCCGGAGTGGCCGTGGAGACTGCTGACCCTTGCACTGCTTTGCGCTTAAGGTATTCAACCACTTCAAGTTCAAAGATACGCACAAACAATTTGATATATTCATTCAAATCTGCACGTGGTACATCGTGGCTCCTAGCAGCCAGCAACTGTAAGTGCTTTACCACATAAAGCTGCAGACGCTTTTGCGTCGATTCCTTCGCGACCGACGGATATTGGTCCAACACCAGCTGTAACTGGATAGACAAGGTCGAATGCGACCTTTTGCTTTCCTCATCATCTGAGGATTCCAGCTCGGACTCTAAGTCCATAACTCTCCTGAGGCCGTCATGCCTCACTTGCAGCTGTTTGCCAGCTCGTCTGTGCAACTCTGGAATTCCAGGCGCTGTCGATGCCTTTTCCAACCTTACGACATTGTCGTCCTCCCTACTGACCACTATTGCTGGTCCTTGCGCCTGTCCTTGTGTCATTAGTGACGACGGTCCCGGTTCAGTGGCAGCATTGTTGACATATTCCATATGCCGTTCAGTAGGTGCAGTCCAGAATGGAGTACTATGCGCAAACGCGCTGCCTTGTACCATTTCCGAGTACTGGGTAATATCCGGTTGATCCTCAGTATGAGCTGATGAGCTCTTGGGCAATACCGGATACATCAATGAAGGCATTTGGCTCGCTGGCAGCAACACTCCTGAGACCGCGGATATCTCTTCTAGTTTACCACCAGGTTGTACAATGGACATCATCCGTGATACAAATAGCCCACCAGGCATTCCAAAGCTCGCACTGATATCGTGAGGTATCTTCTCATCCCGCTTTGGCAGGGGTTGATAGGCAGATGCGGATTGTGTCTTCCCCGCTTGAAGCACAGGTGGTTCACCTGTGTCTACAGCTGGGAAAGGGGGGTCCAGATCAAGAGAACCAGTCATGGAAGCACGTTTTTGACGTGATGCCAACAGAAAATCGAGAGGTTTTGATAAGAGTTGCCTAGTCAGTAACAAGCCTAGAGTCTAAAGCCGATAGCAGAAGATTTAAAAAAATGTAACCTGAGGTTACGAGCTAGAACTATCTTGTGTGTATCACACAGTGCTAAATCAGACCGCAGTATCGGATTTGACTAGTACTTAGAGTGAAAACAAGATGTTGTCTTATGTAATAGTCTACTGAATAATGATAGCATTGTTGACACTAGTACTACGTGTGACTCGGTTACACAACCTGGATCTTTGATGTACTCTGCTCCGTCTACTTCTTCAAAAAAGCTTTGAACAGGCACCAACAGTGATTCTTTCCAGAATTCGCCAACTCTCCACTTGATGCATTCACTTTCTTCCCCTGTAATTCAATCTGAATTGAAATCTTGTCAACTGCTGTCTCCTACTCCTGCGTCTTCTACTTCAAATACCATGTTTAGCAAATCAATCGGTGAGATTACAAATTTTTACTTATTTCTCCAACTTATTGTTATTTCAAGCTTCTCAGCCCTCTAATTTGAATATACCTTCTGCTGTTCTTCTATCAAATCATTCAAACTATGAAGAATTTAAAAAATACATGCGAATTGGAGTTGAACTCATGGACGATTTTTGCGTTGCACACACTGTTCTTCAAATTTCTGATGGCGACTCAAAACATTTGCTTTATAAATGCTCATTGCCTATTCGAGGTGGAGAAGCATTATATACTCACTATGACCAAGTCTTTTGGCGGAGTTTGCGAACCAAATCTGGTATCCGGGCTTGTTATTCTTGCTGGTGTCCTCAGCCTTTTGAAAACTATTTCCATGGTCAAACTCAAGCTCGAGAATGTCACGATTTTTGGCATCAAGATTTTTGGCGAGGTGTTGCATATTTTGTCTGGCGTTGTGATGCACTTTTTAAACTTGTTATCAACTTTTTACAGCTTCAACCTGGCAATCTTTCTGACCTGGATAGCTACAAGATATGGTTATTGAAGTATGGTCCTTTTCTGATGAATCTTGAAGTTTCAAACCTTTCAATGATTGTTTATGCATACTTTCACCTCCGTGAAGATAATCAGCTTCCTAGTGGTCCACTTCAACTAAGAGGCAAGTCACTCATACAGTTTTGACAAAGATAATACTTATTTGATCACTTTCAGATATCGACGGTTTTGAAGATTCTTAGTGTTTTTATTGCAGCAAATAATGAATAAGATTAATGCAGTTAGCAAGTTGTACTTCTCAGTCAAATATTAAATCTTCTTGATGCAATTCTTCACTAAGCAGTAGTATCTATAAATGTTCACAAGTATTTATTAGTTTCTTGATCACAACTGTGCCCTATGCATAGAAGCTCTTCTCACAACACACATCATATGTGTAACACTAGCAATTTACTTTTGGCTACATTAAACAGCTCTGATTTGGTCAACAGAGTTAAAGATTATTCTTACAGCTTCACATCTTTCATTCATTCTAGTTTGGTTCATCTCCTTTCATTCTTTCTAGTCTGATAAGATACTGACATCTGCATCACCAAATTAGACTCACACTCCTGCAGTGTTCTATAGTAATAAATTATCTTATCTTGCAGCAAACATGTTCTCTTCTATGAATGTTAGATGGTACCTTGGTGGGTGGACATGAGTCCACCAAGTATTCAAACTGATAGTCAAAAATCCAGATATACCCTTCAACAATACAAACTGGTGCTTGATCATTGCTAAAAAAGACCAAGCCATCCTTGAAAATCACCTCACTGAACTTCAAGCTAGCATCAAACCAGATTATTATCTAAAGTCAACAATTTATTTTTAAAAAAAGACATGGCTTTCAAATTCATATCAACGACTTTTACCATAGTTGAAGTAAGTGGGTCTGCAGAGCATCATTTAGTTAGCTAATTTTCTATAGTGGTAGCGGAGACTTAGAATATCTTTATTTTTTTTCAGTCTTTTCAATAACAGTAGATAAGCTTTTGATTTACAATTCTTTATACGTACTAAATTTCATTCTCACCACCAAGGCCAAACCAGATATCCATCTCGTTCCAAAGCATCTTCCTCTCTGCCTGCCAGACTGCCCTTCTTGCCTCTACGCAGGCATAACACAATCCTTCGGTTGACCATGGTACATAAGCTAATGCATATAATCTGCAAACTGGGTCACAGAAAAATTGTTTCATAATTCCCAACTCATGTACTATCTTTATATGTGCCATTTCTAATTTGACAAGATCTGTAGATATGCAAGGTGCTATAACTTCACCTGCTTGCATGAGCACAAGCTGTGCACTGACAAGTCTGGGACGTGAAAGGTCAACACATTTGCCCACTATCAGATTTGTCTATGGTATCCAGAATTTTTGTTGGTTGAGAGACCACGAGTCCACCTTCGTAAAGCGCATCAGTAATGAAGAGGGAAGGAGGAAGAGGAAGGAAGAGCACTATGCGTACCATCACACCAGCATCATCCGAGTTCCTCGCAACCTCAACCACACCTGAGATACCAGACTCATCATTCGACCACAAATCACATCCCTGTGCAAAGTTAATTTTCATGGAGCTTGATGTTTGTGAGGCATTGCTTGAACCCTGCAAGGGGCTTAATACCTCTCTTAGGCATGTTCAGAAAGACATAATCACCAAACTGAGTTTCCAAAGAATTATGTGTCAGTAGAGAGGAGATAATGTATGTATAGAACACACAGTGACACGGTCGACTTGGGGACCAATAAGAGCTAATGGAACCCATGGATGGAGGAGAGGTAGTCTTTGTAAGAATAGGGATCTTGTCAGGTTCCGCTGAATCGGGGGCTTTCCGGGAAAGTGACGCCCTTACGATGCGGACTTGATCTACGGATACTCGGGTGTCTGGAGCTCCGGGGCTAGGGCTCCGGGGTTCAAGGCGAGGACAGGGGTAATCCCGGGAGAGGGGACTAGAGTCCGGGGGTTTTGGATGAGAGTGGCTGGGAGTTAGAGGAGGTCGAGTCGTGAACCGGAGGTTCTAAGACGAGACCAAGTTAGTAACTTAAGAGTCGCGAAGTGCGTACCAAACTTATAGCACGCGAATACTAAGGCGTGCCAGTCGAAGCGTACCAAACGAGGCGTACCAGTCAAACAAGAGGGCACGCAATAACCAATGTAACAGTGTATGCAATATCAAGACTGGCGAATACAGTGGGGAGCTATGCTATAAGTACTACGGGAACGTGTCTCGGGGTTCCGGGGTGTCTAGGATGAGTTCCGGGGGCCATTGAGTAACGGGCAGGGACTGTATACCGGGATCGCGCGTGTGGGGATGCGCGATCAATTGGCGTGGAGGGAGTTGTGATGCGTGATGGCTGCGCCATGAGATCCGATCGTTGATGGATGATGGTGGCCGTTGATGCGTGTGATGGCGGTGCCGGTAGTAGTGATGGCGGGGCGCGTTCTGCGGGGTCGGGGGGAGGGTTAGCGGGTGGGGTTCCGGGGGTGTCTCGGGGTGGATCCGGAGGGGGTCGTGACAGATCTATCACATGCAATTGGTAAGGATAATGAGCTGACTACAGGAAAGAAGAGTACTTACTCTCGAACAATGCAAGGGCGAATTTTGTTTGGAGGATGCTTCTGAGGGTGCCATCAATTGAGTACATGCTCGCATTTCCAGCTCAAACTTGATCTTAAACATGGTCAGTATGAACTGTACTGAAGTTGATGAGGGGTCCAGTACCTGGAAGAGTGAGAAAGGTGAAGGTTCCTGCACAATGGGTATGAATTAGAAGTGAAGACGAGCGGTAGTAAAAAAAGCCCTACTACCACCCCTCTCTTCACTAAAGTTGTCCACCAAATCACCGCCTCACTAGTATTCTTCCTCCTTCCAGTCTGCATTCCCATAATGAATGCATGGCCCATTTTGACCGTGAGCAACAGATCTTCCCCAAAGTTCTCATCGACCTGACTTCACCAGAGCTCGCACGATAGATCAAGCCCAGGTGCAAACATGTGCATAATCCCAAGGCCTTCTGCTTCATCAGGGCATGCTGGCGACTTGAGATACAAGGTCTGTGTCGAAGAATGCCATGAGGCCAATAGGAGAGGAGAATATTGTCCCATTGTCTGCAAATCTGCAGAGGCCTGAGGAACATGAGGCAGTGGTCGGAGTTTAAGGGGGAGAGCAGACCTTCAGATTGGAAGAGCGCAGGTATGCCGAGGATTGCATTTCTCATCAAGTAATGCTGGCCAATGCTGATTTTGGTCCCTGTCCAGC
>QFEW01017402.1:0-12333 GCA_003316525.1 Termitomyces eurrhizus
TAATACACTTTGGATCTCCCTCTGCCAGCTGTGTGACTGAGCCACAGCCTCTAGAGGTCGCCCTTACATTATGGAACTGATCGGGGTTTGGTCAAAGTCATGTTCCCGCCATCTTGCTAGCGCCCAGAGTCCCTGGTCTCCTAATCCTCCAAGGTCAATAAATGGTATATGCTGAAGGCCTGGTCATGGTAGTTAAGACTGATAACCAGCGCCTATAATTGAGCGCCAAGATCCATGGTTTCCTGTATCCAAGAGGATTGCTAGAGTCTCAAGTATAGCCTGTGTCCATAGACCTGTAGTGTACCCCTTGATGCGCTCAGTCCGAGTAGAAGCCTATCACTGGGATCAAGTGCACCATGCTGGTCATGCAGCAAATCACCACCCAAAGGTAATTATATCCTTTGGCCTCCAGGAACGGTCCCACAAAGTCCATTCCGATGGAGTCCCATGGCTTCACTGGGATTGGCAGGGAGTGCAGCCTCTCCGCAGGTTTCTGGTTACTAGTTTTTGCCCTTTGACATGCCACACATGTCTGGCAAAACTTGGTAACTTCCGTGTACATCTGAGGCCACCAGTACCACTGCCTCAGGTATTCCAACGTCTTGCTGGCTCCAAAATGGCCCACCACCTCATGAGCCTGTATAAGCATGGCAGTAATGAGGTTGCAATTTTACGGCAGGCACACTACATCACAATCGCAAATATTTCACATCCATAGCAATCCTTCCACATCCACTTTGAAGCATAGGTGCTCGTCTGGGTGATCCAGGACCTCAGAGCACAGTGGATCCTTCAGGTACAACTGCTTCACCCTGGCTCTAAAGTCATCAGCAACTGCTAGCAGAGGCACACTGTCACCTCCATGCATGTTCAGCGTCTCAGCAAGGGTCATTTCCCAAACCCCTTGCTTTGCTGGTTCATGCTTCAGGGTGTCTGGCCATGAGCTTGGACTCTGCTGAGCCAGCTTAAGCTGTTCAGCTTCCAAGTCCTGCTCCTCACACCTTTCCCTTACATTTTGGCTGTGCTGTAGCTCCCGTGTTTGCATTGCCCAGAGCTCTACCACATGCTCTTTGACTTCCTTGTATCAATGGTAGGGCAGATTGTCACCTTGAGGGTCAATGCGTATATCCACATTGACATACTCATGGCTATCGTGGTATTTGGTAGCTGTATCACTCTCAAAATACCTCAACAGACAGTCAGCGACTTTATTGAGCTTCCCTTTGACATAAGTTATGTCAAACTGATACCGAGACATATAGTCAATCTACCAGTGCTGTCTGAGGGATAGTGATGCCTGAGTTTTCAAAAACTCCAGCGCTTTATGATCGGTGATGATGTGGATTTTATATCCATATCCCATCAACTTGTCTTCCCACTTGAGGAGGGCCTCAAGTATTGCCAACGTTTCTAGTTCATGCACCGCATAATTCTGCTGTGCCAATGTGAACTTTCTAGACATGAAGCCAGCAGGGCAGCATGTTTGCCAAGTCTGCCCTTGGCCATATATGGCACCAACACCAGTCTTTGAGGCATTGCATATGAGCCATATCGGCTCAGAGCACCTCAGATCAATAGGGCGGATTACAGGGGTCTTCAAACAAATGTGCTTTATCATCTCGAAGCATTGTTGATGAATAGGCTGCCATATAAACGGTGCTCCATTCTGCATAATCACCATTAATGGCCCCATGTATGCAGTAATATCAGGCAAACAGTTGCCTATATAATTCACCAACCCCACAAATCTCTGAACATTGTTATATGTTCAGGGCACTCTCCACTCCCAGATACGGTCCACTTTATCTTTGTCAGGGTGAATACCCTGACTATTGATCTTGTGACCGAGGCAATTGATTGCCTCAAAGTAAAGCTCACATTTCCTCCATCAAAGATACAACAAGTTCAACCTCAATCATTCAAAAATTACTTGAAGATGCTGTTCATGGTCCTCAATGGTGTCAGAGAAAACAAATATATTGTCTAGGTATATATGCACGAACTGGCTGATTATGTCTTGGAATATGGAGGTCATCAACCTCTGGAACATAGCTGGCACATTGCAGTCCCCAATCTGCATGATATTGCTGATGTACGTTCCTGTAATCAATAAGAACACTGTCTTATGAATATCACTTTCTCAAATATGAACTTGTTCATATACATCTGTCAGGTCAATTTTTGACCTGAACTTGGCGCGTGCCACATCTTCCCAGATTACCTCCTGGTCCAGCAAGGGCATCACATTTTTAACTGTGTTGTCATTACGTTGTCAAGTGTCTAATGCTGTTCTCAATGTCCCATCTTTCTTGGGAATACACAACAAGGAAGCTGCCTGGGAGGCTGGTCTAGCCTCCCACCATCTTGCCCTTAAGTACCGGTTAGTCTTGTCACGCAGTTGCTGCTGTAATGCCATTGGACATTGCAGAAGATAATACTAGTACACCTTATTCTCATCAATAAGGTTGATTTCATGATTCACTTCTTGCCAAGGAGGCAGTTCCTCCTTGGTGCCATTTAGAATATCTGCAAACTCCTTCTGCCATTGATGTTGCAGGAAAGGAATGTCCTGCAGTGTCAGTTGCTCAGCTTTACCCTTTCCTTTATCTTGTATTGGCCTCTTGCCAATCACTGTTGCTTCCTCTTTTGTCCTCAGATGACCATATCTTTCTCTGAGGGCCACAATCCTCAGTTTGCTTTTGTCTGGAGTATGTAGCCGAACCAGAGGCAATTGCTTCTGCCTTCTCGCTATGACTGACAATCCATCAAACACTATCTTGCTTGGCTGGGACACTTCATCATCAGATGCCTGCCGATACTGTTCTCCTGTCACATTTCAGCGCGATCCCCTCCATGCATACATAGACAACACCAATTCATTCCATTCTGTGGACATGCAAGGATCAAACACCCATTCAAACGTGGGGTGTGGCACAGGTCAGTCCCAGATTGACCTCTCCATTAGCAACAACAAAGATGTCTTTACCCCTTCCGCTTCATCTATAACAAGGTCCTTGACCTTAACTTTTGACGATGTTGGTTGGCATTCAGCAAACTTCTGAGGCTCACTGTCCTCAGCTCTCCTTCTTCCAGGTGCCACCTCACCGTGCACCTGTACTTTGACTATCTTAGCTTTGAGCTCCTTCTTCCCCTTCTTCTGAATATGCTCATACTCTTCAACCTCCTGCTCCAGCATCATAAGTGCAGGGCTATCACTTGGCAAGCTTACCTGAACTTGTCCTGGTTCGACCTCATCCTCCACAGTGGGAACTCACTTCCCACCATCTAGTCATTTCCGCTGCATCAATGGCCTCTTCTTAATGGCTCTGTGGTGATGGGCCCTCCTATCTCCATTATCCAGAGCCACTCGCATGGCTGGGATGGTCTCACCATCCACTACAATCCAATTATTCTCAAAGTCCAGAATAATATTGTGCTTACATATGTATGGTGTCCTGACAATCATGTCATAGTGGTCAAAGTTTGCCACATTGAGATACTCTTGACTCTCAGTCTTTGCACAGGCTATATCTGCCTGCGTTCCAAACTGGACAGTAGCACAATTACCCACAGTTCCCAGCTGAAGAAGCAATGGCTCCTTCAGCTCACTCATGTAAATGTCGTGTACCTGACAGAACTGAGGCATTATGCCCATCATCATACTCCCAGAATCCCACAAGGCCCAAGCCTTATGCCCATTGACTTCCACATACAATGCTAGGCATTCTTTGTCCTCTCTCTTCAGCGCTGGCCTATCCAGCTTTTCCGGCAATTTATGAAGGTGTACCTTATACACCTTCACATTGGCCACTCCTATTGGGCGGTCCATTTTGCTGGCTGAGTAATCGGTCAGGGCTCCCATGAACTCAGTGTCAGACTCTCAGCCATAATAGTTATTATCATAGACATCATACACATCTACCTCAACATATTTGGTGTCCAAGTTGTCCCCATCCCCCGGAATCTTATCTGTCTCTTCAACCTTAGTGTCAAGGTGCTCTACCTCATCATCATCAACGTCAGGCTCATTCCCTGAGTCCACTTCATTCTCATCAGGAATAGCCATTTGCACTGCATGCACAAAGGTGTGCAGTCTTGCTCCCTGGGGGCGCTGCAGCCTAACTGGGCATTCTCTTGCAAAATGTCCTACCTGCCCGCAATGGAAGCACCCAGCATCCCTTGTCTGGGCAGGGTTGCCTCCCAACTCAGGCTTCCTCCTTATGGGGTGGTCTGCCGGTTTGCCAGCGTCCGGTGCCTTGCCTGCACCTGCGCCTTCCCCTGGCTTGCCCTTTACCTTGTGCTGCACCAGCAGACAAAAACTCCCAAGCCTTGGCACCTGGCTGGCTAGTGGTTGCATCACCACTTGGGGGTCTGGATTGTCTACCAGGTCTCTCCGTTTTGCCCAAAAGGTGCTGACCTTCTGGGGCTCCAGTCGTTTAACCTGATGCAGCATGGCCTGCATCCTGGCACGATGTAAATCAAAGTACTGTGCCACTTTGTGCAACTGTTCGTAGCACAACGTGTGTGCCACAAATTCCTCCACAGAGTTCACTTTGGGAGAGAGTCCATCATCACAGATCAGGGACTCTCTCATTGCATCTGGGATACCCCTCAAAAATGTATCTATCATCACCCAGCTATCTGGGTATATAGACATATTTTGACCGTGGTCAATCAAGGTATCATAGAAATGTTGAACTCCAAGCTTGTCCATAAATGCTGCGTTTACAAATGCCTCCTGTGCGTCTTGCATAGTCAATGCACTGACAAATTGATTATATAACTCAAGGATGACATCCTTAAATGTCCACTGTTGCCGTGCTCTATTATAGTGGAGAATGTGCTGCCAGAACCAATTCTTGGCCGGCCCTTTCAAGAATTCTGACAGGACAAATACACGTTCTCTGTCCAAATGGTTCCCTCCATACTGGCAAAGTGATTACATACATCCATTGTCCAGTTCTTCAAGTCACTGAACTTGGACTCTCCTTTATATGGTTGAATATGCTTGGAGTCTGCCTTACGTGGCTTGATACCCTCCGGTAGCCGTAACGGCACACCTACTGCATTGTTGATTATACTGCTGAGGTGCTGGTGCATATTACTATTATACACCTTAGTCGCCTCAGACAACCCTGGTGTCTTATTCCTACCCTCTGCTGGTGGGATAGTAGAAAAAGCCCGCACAGGTCTCTGACCTGCGACATACACTGGGGATCCAAATCCACCAATCTATTGCAGTGGTAACTTCCTACCACTGTCCCCCATCTTGTTCTACAGATCATGGAGCTGGGTCCTCCCACCCTTGCCCTATGTGCTCTGTGCATCTAAGATATTGTTCCTGCATAGCATCTACAGGTGTCCATCCTTCGAACACTATACCTTGATCATCAATCAAGGTATGGCCTTGGCAGTTCAGATCCTAATTCCTCATGCGCTGATATGCCACACAATCAGCTAAGGATGCAGCCATTGGCACACAATGCTGAGACGTCCTCTCATCCAACTCACTTTTGACCTGTGCTGAGGTAGCATCTTCCACCTCATGTTTCTCAGATCCTGCTCCTGTCTGAGTAGCCATGGACTCCTCTGTGGAATGGAGTCACCCCATGCAGCCTTGTAATGCTTCCTGCTGTTGTGCAGCATGGAATCTTGCAGCAAATTGTTTCTCTGACTCCCCTGGTTGCTGGGGAGCATAGATGTTACTTATTGCTTCCTCCAGGTGAGGGGAAAGTCTTGTACTCACTGGAATCAATGGAATGAGGTTTGCTCTCTCTGGTGTCTAGGCCACTGAGCCTTAACACATCTTTCTCTGCACACACGCCTGAGCTTCAAGCTCTAGGATATGCAAATAAAAATTGATATATTCTAGAGAGTTTTCTGGAGGTACACTTTCACCTCTAGCCTGTATCATATGCATATGCTTCAGCACATACAATCCTAACCTTGTTCATGTAGTCTCCTTGGTAATTATAGGGTACTTGCCCCATACCAACGACACCTGCACTTGTAGGGTGGACCCATGATGCCCACCCTCCTTATTGTCCAATGTTTTCTGATCTTCCCAGTGTACTCCTGGTGTTCCTTGTTCTGGGCCAGCTTGCTTCTGGGCCATCAGTGTTGATTCAGTTGGTGCTCGCCAGCTGCCTGATTCTGGTGTCCTTCCAGTAAGTTGCAAAGGTCTTCAACCTTCCAAAATATTTCGACTTGTAGTTGATATTCCAGGCCTTGACTGCAGGCACCCACCCCTACTACCTAGCACCAGGGTGTCCCAACCTGCTGAAGGATCATCACAACCACCAGCTGCTTGAGCTGGCTGTTGCTTGGTCCACTGCATGCCACCTGGCATTCCTGGAAGTTGCAGTGGAGTACCCTCCACTGCTGCCACTGCCACTGGCTCTGTGGCTGGCATAGTCATCAGGTACATGAATGACTGTGCAAAGGTCTCACCTTCACCCTCAAACTCTGTTTGCTGTTGTGTTGACATCTTTGTCAACGTGTCAAACTAAGTTTGATGTTCAAACTTCTTCATGGTCTAAACTTTAGATCTAGACTTGTAGTACTTTTTGTAGGCTGGAATTGAACCTAAAAGGTTCAAAAAAGTGAAACAATGTCAAGAGCTTATAGTCACATGGCAGAACCAGATTGATGTACAATTCAGTCCTACGAATAGTGTAACAAAAAGCTATCTTATGTAAGGTAGCAGTGACAAATGTATGTAGTAGATTATGTAATTTACTAATATACTACACTATCTAGTCTGGGTTTGCTGAACAACGTATAGGTTGTTCAGCAGCAATACAGTAAAGGTTAAACCTAGTGCAGAGGCTCTAGGTTACTCGGTTACATTTTGCCATCATCACTGCAGGCACATTCCTCAGCAAGGCCAGCAACTTCTAGTGTGTCAATATAGTGCATTTAAGTACTGCTGTTGTGCACATAGTGACAAGCTCAAAAAAGGCAACATGTCATATGCCTGTCTTGCAAAAATCATCAGAGATGGCAAATTGAGTTGAGTGCTATTCTGGGTCATTGTATATATGCTGTCTTTTCATTTAAACTCAATAAAGAATTAATGCTTTGTCAAAAGTTACAACCATGATTTTCTCAACATGTGGCATGGCCATCTTTGTTTTTTCTCTTGCTGCTATTTTATCTATGCCCAAACAGTTTATTATTATATATCTTGATGTACTTCTACAATAGTTGGCAACTGGTGAATACTAAACAATCTCTGCAATTTTCTCCTGAATTTCCAACAATTTGTACAACAACTGACCCTACCACTAGACATAACTAACACTAAAAGCTAAATCATAACCAACATCATTTTAGCAATAACAATCCTCATCACCTTCCTTGCAATAAAATGCATTTACTGCATGATGAACAAAGTAAAACCTGCCATTATCTACAAGAGGTATAAAGCCAGGTTTGTTCTCTCCATTTTAAATTTTAACTTCCGAGCCTAAATCTTAAAATTAAATTTCAATTTTGAATTTCAACTCCAATTACACATTGAAACTGATTAAATATCACCTCTAACAAACAAGCAAAACTAGTACATGCATAAAAGCACTTATAATTTGAGGTCAAGATCAGATTTGAAGTGGTGGTTGAGGAACTCATTTGAAAGATTCAAGATGAATGCTACTAGAGGAAATGGAGAATATAGATTCTTTTATGATGTATATCATGCTTTACTCATTGTCATTGTTATCTATCACATCTCATTACATCCAATCTTATTTCATCTCATTCTATCTCATCTCATTACAGATATTGTATTTATTGTATTTAATATTGATGGTTTAGTTGTATGAAGATTACATATAATTTTAGTGTAGAATATAGCTGCTGGTCTGCTAAGGTCTTAATCCTCAAAAATGAAAAGGTTCCATAAATGACTATCATTAAGTAGTGGTTTCAAAGAAAACTGAAATTAATGGTAGAGAAGGTTAATTTTGTCATATATAACAAGCAATACTGTCAGGGGACTCCTCATTCCTTTCTTCTTTCACTCTTTATTTCTTCACTCTCCTTTCATTCACTTCCTTATTTCTTCTATCATTCTCTCATCTTGCTGTTACTACTTTTTCAACACTATCTGTTAGTACTATTCTCAACCCTTGAGGTGCTCTGGTTCTTTAGCTATCACTCAGACAAGTGTGGGCCCTTCAGCACCGCTCCAGGCTGCTTAGATAAGCCGGAGTTTGCCTTTCTGACTTCTAAAGTCCGGAGTTTTCCTCCCTTGTTTGCACACTTGTTTGGTTAGTCAATTTTCGAGTTTTTAAGGTTTTGTTGTACTGTACAGTTGTTTCCCATGCTTCAGAGGCCCCAGAAGCGTCCAACCTGGCATAGGGAATCCCCAGACTTGTTCTCTTTGGATCTCCCTCTGCCAGGTGAGTAGCTACCTTGATATTGTCAGTATATATTCTAATACACTTTGGATCTCCCTCTGCCAGCTGTGTGACTGAGGCCACAGCCTCTAGAGGTTGCCCTTACAAATACAATAAATGGTGATGCAAAATGAGTAGTTTACTTTTTATGTAAAAGTAGTTCAACTGAAATTGAACTGATCTTTTAATATATTTCAACTTTTTAGTCTCTGATTCTCTTACACTCTTACATAAGTAAGAGAAAGGTGAATGCATGATATAGCAGCACACCACATAAGTTCAAACCCCTTGAATGGCCTTTTGCTGATAGATGTTGAAGTGAGACTCTACTTAGATAGGTTAACTTACTTAGAGAGTAGCTGTCAAAGTAAGACTCCATTAAGGACTAAGTTTCACTTGTGCCCTTTTCTAAGTGCTACATATAATATGTGAGGCTCTTTTTGTGCTCTCATTGGTCATGTAAAAACCAAGTTTTTAACTGTCACTAATTGCAGGAAGAGGCTCTGAGTTCAAACCACATTCTCCACATCTGGGCATTTTCATCTATGAGATGCTCAGTGGTCAGCTGCTTTAGAGAAGATTTAGTGGGTATTATAAATAGTCATCAAGTTCCATACTGCTCTATTTGAGGCATGCATAAATGCATTTCTACCCTAGTAATGTGAAGGTCCAATCTCTCTCATTACAGGTTTATTCTGCAATTGCAGGCAGAAAGCAGTTTCTGGACAAAGTTCTATCCAATATGCTAAAAGATAGGGAAATAAGCATCTGCCATATTGCACTACCAAAAAAAAAGAATTCTTTTACAAGGGTCAAACATCTCAAGTTCTCCTCAATTTTGCCTCCAAATCATGTAATGTTCTTTTTATTAAATTCTTTATTAGTATTTGTCTTGTCTCATTTACATTTTTCAATTATTATTTATGACTTCAAACTTGTCTGTTTTGTTATTATTGTTTGCTCTTACTATTCAGAGACTATTTGTGATAATCCTATACCAACAGATATAGAAAGTATCAAGTTTGTTTTATACAAGTCTTCTCTTTCTCTTTCTCCTATGCATATACAGTTACTAGTATATATAGTCTATACTCAATAGCAGATCTGTACATTACATACATTATATATGATAACACTTAAAAAAATACCAAATGAGATTTTATCCTTACCCATGTGTAAATAGAGCAAAAAACATACTAAACACTCCTTTTGGAAAGTGCGACCCCATAACTAAACACATAGACAATAATCTAAATCAAATAGCTGCAGAGCCAATGGATGAAGATAAAAACCAAAAAACAATTCTGAGATGAAGATGACTGACTCTTATGTACATCACAAAGTCTAATATGTCTATACAGACTAATTGTGATGGAAGCTGACCTTTTCATAATATGGACTCTCCAATGCAAAAGAGTATTATAACTAGGCTCAACAGAGATCTGTACATTACATTATGTATAATAACACTTAAAAAATACCAAATGATATCTCATCCACATCCATGTGCAAATAGAGTAAAAAACATGCTAAACATCCTATAACTAAACAACCAGGCAATAGGCTAGATCAAATGACTGCAGAGCCAACAGATAAAGAACTTCTTGAGACAAAGATAATTGACCCTCACATTACAAGGTCTAAAATATCTATATAGACTAATTGTAACAAAGCCACTTTTTTCATAGTATAGACTCTCCAATGTGAAAGAGTATTATGGCTAGGCTCTAAAATTTCCTTATCCAAGGTCAGACATTCCTCATTGTATGTGTTTTCTCTTTATTCACAGACTTGCTAACTGCAACAAATAGTGTATAGATACCCCAATAATTTTCAAGTTCATTCTCCTACTCAGGGTCTGAGTGTCTGTCACTTGGTTCAAAATCAGCATCTTGCAATTTGGCTACAGGATTATCTAATAGGACCTGATCTGAATTCATGCTTTCCTTTTATATATAATTCTGAACTTTTGCCTGTTGAAATTAGCAATTTTTAGGCATTTTAATATGCAATAGGCTCTTAATTTTTCAATCTTTCCTCTCAAAATCTAGACTGAGTACATAATAATACCTAAAAAAAATTATTGCATTTTTATAACTTTCAAGGTTGGTTTCCTTCTAAATTTTTTGTTGCTCCATGTAGGAATGAAAATTACGGAAATGATTATATAAGCATTTGTCCACACAAACACTTACATAAGCGTTCATCCACATGAACACTTACATAAGGTCACATGACTGCGAAGAAGTTGCTGGGGTCAATAGCGCGTCTTTACCCGCTTGCGTCGAGGACGTTACTCATCCATTCAGAATGTCGAAGGCTCCTTGTTATGATACCTCTCCGCTCTTTTGTGGCCGTTCAATATCTCCATTGTTGAGTAAGGAACTCTGTCAACGACTAACTGCAGGTGGAGAACCTCATTTGTCTTGGTTCAGAAGTTACGGGTAGTAAACGCAAATCGAAATCGCCTAGTGTATCCAACAATCATGAATCGACATCGAAGAGGATCAAGTCTCTGACTCTTACTTCATCACTGAAACTTGCGACGATATATGCCATGCATGAGGCCGAGGATATGGCTGATCGGTGTCCGAGGACTGACCAATTTTGCTTGGTGACGTTGGACTTTGGACTGTCTGCCTCCTTATCAATCAGTTACATAGTGCCACCATCATTGAATGAAGAGAAAGTGAGATTTAAAAGCTCTTTTTACGACCTGCCCACAATTCTTACAGGTAACTAAACTGACGTATGCGTGGGGTTACAAACATGGGACTTTGAACCTGGACACGAAATTTAATCTGATAAGCTGTATGTCTTTTAGGGTTTTTTACTTTCATTTAGTTTGATGCGATTTTTGAGAGTATCATCAAAGCTTCGTCACTCTTTTAATTCGAACCAATGGGCGCTCCTTCCTCTCGAGAAAGACTTAATAAAACAGTTTGTCCTGAAGCCGGTGCAAGTGTACGATCAACCGATCGAGGTAAAGTTTTTTGTTTTCGATGCGAGTTTCTTCTTATTGTCGTCTTCTGAAGCGGTTGTATAAGAACCAAACATTGTTCAGATATGCACTGTTGCCCCTTTCCCCGACGATAGGACCTATTCTCTGCCGCTCCCAGCAGAAGAAGAGCGAATCAGAACCACAAAAACGAATATTCCACCACTTTCCATATATCGACCTTCCCATTCTTCAATCCCACATTCACCCTCATTTCGTCATCTTTGATTTAATGGAGAAAATCCTTCTTTACGAAGAGAGGCATACGATGATCGGGATAAGTGACGAGTATTGGGATTACTTCAGCCAACATATAGGATACAAGGTGCTACTCGGCTACTGCCGGGGCCTCCATTCCCGGTGGTTAGAGCCTGTGCCTCTCTCATTTTTGAAGAGTGTTGGAAATATCGTTGAGACATGTGCCCAAAATGATGACGTGTCAGGACTTCGCCCTGTGGATTCCGTTTCCTTCATCCTAAAAGGAGAGAGCGCAGATTCAGACGGGGAAGATGAAGTTATTCACGAGGAGAGCGATGCGTCCTTCTTTGAGCGGATAGAACGATGGATCGCCGACGTTGATTATGAGGTCGGACCTTTACTGTGTAATCTTGCATCATCTTCACCCCAAACATATGAACCAGAAGCAGATCTTTCAGCTGGTAATAGGTCGTCATAATTCTTCACTATGACTTAATGACTTACCGTTTTATGCTATCTTGACCCTGAGGGAGATAAACATTAATACAGCATGTTAATTTGATTTCTCATTGCACAAATGGAACTTCGATAACCTCGAAATTCCCGCTACTTTAGTAGTGGGTCTATGCCCTGCCAACGACCGTCGCGAAATTTTCAGGTGTCACTTTTGATCACGTGTTGTCCCCTTTTTTCCCCTTATATGACCGGATCCACTCCCGTTCTTGTTTCGTTCATCCT
>QFEW01017412.1:0-10637 GCA_003316525.1 Termitomyces eurrhizus
AATATAATAATATCTACTGTAAAGTAAGTAAAGCTATGTGGCCAACGCCACATAGCGGGCTACGCTACAAGTCATTTCTCATGCACATTTGGATACAACTCCAATTGTCAATATACGCCTTTTGTGCAAAGGGTTGGGGTTGGATTGCCTTCCCAACAGTCGTTCTTCGCTTCTTGATTTTTTTAAACAAAGTTCGTAGCAATACAGAGCATCCTCTTCCTTCTTTTTTGACTTCCACTCGCCGCATATCGAGATACAATGCTGTGTGTGCTGCGGCTGGACATGGTCTACCCGCTTGTGGTACCGTTGATGATATCATGGAAAGCGTTGTGATTCATATTCTACAAGGCTTTTGTGTAAATACAAAATCTAATTATGCATGTTCTGTCTTGTGTGCTGAAGCAGTGCCTGGTTCAGCTTATCCTTCCGTTTTTGACATGCAGTTATATCTCATTCATTCCTATGGGTGTCAATTCTCTTTATAATTGGCACGATTATATTTTAGATGTAACAATCTACCGTTTGATTTCAATAAAGATGTTTATATATTGCAAACTTGAATTACACAGCATTTTATGAGTAAAAAACAAAATAATTTGAGCGCTGGTGATCCTTTGTCTGAATCATTAGCATATCATGCTCGGATTTTGAAAGTGCGCAGTGAATGGCCTCAATTAGTTTCTGAATCTCAGAAAAACATTTTAGCTGGACTTTTCCAACAGGCAACATCGAGTGATGCCCTTCAACAATTGACCTGCACTGCTTGTGCCCGAAATTGTACTGTAAAACAAACTTCAATCATTTCTTGCGCTTCCCTCAATTTGTATCCTTTATGCTATCCTGGTTGTTCTGAACCACTCTTCATTGGATTGCATCCCAAGCCATCATCACGGTCATCTTCATCCACGAGTGAGAACGAATGTACTTTAGGAGACAGTTGAGCGTCGACATCCGTTCAACATGACCGTCCACTGATTCATGATTTTCAATAGCGCTATGCGCATTTATCCCCTTTTTCTCAGAATTGTTTGCAGCATCTTCTACTTGAACCTGCGGGGATTATCGAAACCTCTAATCAGGAGTTGAAATTACATCTTTGTGACAATTGTTCTAAGTCACTTTGTAAAAATTGTTTGCCCAAATACGCTCTTGCTAACAATGTGTATCTAGGACAGGTTCCAGACGTTTTAAAAGAATTATCTCCCATTGAGAAGTCTATCGTGAGTTTAAACAGAGCAAAATTGTGGATTGTACAATTCCAAGAAGATGATTGTCATTTGTTTGTTCCAAGAAAACAAAGGGCCATCCGAGGCCACACCATTGTGTTTCCGCAAGATCCTAGCGGTATTGCCAATATTTTGCCCCCCACAATTGAAAAGATTGTCACACCTATATGCATTATTTTTGTAGGCTATAGAAAACCATCTACAGAATGGTTGAAAAAATATGCTGCACCATTGATAGTTAGAGCTGACAAGATTCGTGCAGCATTGAAATGGTTGAAAGTTAATAATCCATTATATGAAACTGTAACAATTAATGAGCAGTGCCTTGACAGGTTGCAATCCACTGATTTCTTGCCATATCATATTGACCACATATTGCCTTCTACATGTCAAACATCATTGCAGGGGCAATATGATGAGCCACAAGTTGATTCAAATTTAGTTGACATCCAGTCAGGTTTCCTATTTGAAAATGTTATTGTAACAAATGTGGATTGTAATGCCTCAAGTAATGAACTTCAAGCTGCTGCCGTACGGCATCTTATGGAGAGAGGCAGTTCTTCTCTTCTTTACTCTCATCATTCTCATCCTGTCAAAGACATTGTTAATCCCCAACTTTTTCCGATGCTGTATCCTACTCTTTTTCCTTTTGGTGTTGGAGGCCTGGAAGATCACAGTTGAAAGATTTCTATTTCTTTCAAAGCCTACGTACATTATCTTTTTGACTTGTGTGATAAGTGATTCCGTGAATATCATTCCTTCATATTCACGGCATTCAATATTTTGCAGCGTCGTGCTGTTCTGCTTCATACAGATTTAAGAGTTAAAAAACCAGATTTTCCTACATTGGCAGCCAGCTTCGCTACTGTCAGTGTTGAAGCTGTACAGCGTGTCTCATTGAGAGTTGCAAATGGAGATTTCATCACTGCACGAGATGAAGAAGAGAAACAAGTGCTGAAGTTAATGAAACAAGTTAGTATTATCATGAGTCATGTCCTTAATTCATCTGGTGCACGTCAAGGTATGCACGCAGAGATCCGTGCATTAATGATGCATCTCGGTATGCCTAGTTTTTTCATCACCATCAATCCAGCGGATGTGTATAATCCCATTGTAAAATTTCTTGCTGGTTCGGATATCGATGTTGATGCACTTTTGTCAAATGAGATTCCAATCTTTTGTGAACAAAGCTTTCTAGTCGCACAAGATCCCTCAGCTGCGACACGATTCTTTCACACATATATAAAGGCGTTTGTCGATTTTTTGCTCTGTTACGATCTTGGTAATGAAAATAATGAAGGTAGTGTTTTTGGCATTACTACAGGGTACTATGGGTGTGTTGAGGCTCAAGGGCGCGGAACATTGCATTGTCACATGTTAATTTGGTTAGAAGGGAGTCTCAACCTGAATGAAATAAAGGATCGATTGTTTCAGAATAGAAATGAGGAATTTAAGAAAAGAATTGTCCGTTTTTTGGATGAAGCAATATTGTCATGCATTCCAGATGCTCCTGAACCAACACCAGACATTCCATCCAATCACATTCATCTATGTAGTATCCGAGGATTGAATGGTACTGCAGAACATTCAAAAGATAACGTTGCAATGGATTTATATAATGTCGTTTGGTCTTGTCAGGTTCATAAACATAGTTCCACATGTTTTAAATATAACAAATCCCCTTATGATAGACAGTGTCAATTTAACATGAGTTCAGATAATTTTAATTCCGAAACTTATTTTGATTCAAATTCAGAAGAAATACATTTAAGATGTTTGGATGGTTTAATAAACAATTTTAACGATACTATCATTAAATCTATGTGTTGCAACATGGACATCAAATTTATTGGCTCTGGTCCTTCTGCAAAGGCCATTTTGTATTACATAACAGATTATATTACAAAATTCCAACTCAAAATTCATGTTGCATTTGCGGCTTTAGAAAGGGCAGTCTAAAAGGTAGAAAATTTTGATTCAGGTGAAGAACATATTGAATTAAGAGGTAAAAAATTGTTACAAAAATGTGCTCATGCAATGATATCTCATCAAGAATTGTCAGCCTAGCAGGTGTGCAGTTTCCTTTTAGGTTTTGAAGAAAAAATTACAAGTCATGCATATCGACGTCTTTATTGGACACCATTTGAACGCTATTTTGATGGTCTTTGTTTCAGTCCTGAATGTTATGTAAAACCTGGTTGTAACGGAGACAATGCTCATAGCATTCGCCCTACAGTGGAGAGAAATCAACAATGTATTCATGATAATTCATTAAATCATGAAAAGGATCCTGCATTGGTAGAATTAGATGAAGTTTATCTTGAACCAGATGAACTTAATGTTGTGCGTGCAAAGAGTAACATCATTGATGATTATAGGTTGTGGGGACATGGGCTGTTGTCAATTTGTGTATGGGATTTTGTTGCACAAATAGATAAAATAAAAAGATATAACAAACCAATTTTAAATAGTGAAAATATAGCAAATATGGAGAATGGCAGTAGGACAGAATTTTCAATTGCTACAACAGATTCAGAATCTTTGATATTTGACATGTGTCGGACACGTCCTCGTTTTATACTATCAACAGAACATGCTGAGTTTCAAAATCATCAACATGTTGTTCGTCATCCAAATCAACAATATGTTGTTGTGCCTGTTGGACCTAGTATTCCTCGGCAAGACAAAGACTATTCATTGGTCCGTTACCACTGTCTAATGTTAATATTATTTTTACCATGGCAATCAATTCAAGATTTGGCATTACCTACAGAGACGTGGTCTGAAGCTTTTAACTGTCATTTAATAAATGGACATTTTTCACAACGAAAGAAATAGATAATGGATAATATGCAGGTTTTACATGAATGTAAAGATAGCCACGATATACATCAAGCAAATCGCCATATACATAAGCTGACTAAAATTCCTTCAAATATTGCAAATAAAAATCAAGATACAAATGATCTATATGTAAATTTTGAAGAACATGATGAAGATTTACTTTTCCACCTCGATTCGATCGAATCGTGTCAGTCCAACCATGTTAATACATCTGCTGAAGAAATATCTTCCTGTATCTTTAGTGCTCAGCAGGGGGGCTTGAAAAATGTCAGGTACCAGATATGTTGTCAACTTTTTTACCATATTTAAATGAGAAAATAGTAGATAAATCATTATCACTTGAAACGATATGACGCAGTGAATTTGATCAAAGGCGTGAAAATTGGAAGAAAATGGCACAAATGTCATCTTTGCTTGGACACACCGTAGAATGTCCGATGGTTTCTTGTCCATTGATATCTCCTGTTGTCATGGACCACAACGAAGTACTTCCTCTGTCAGTTGTAAATATGACAAACGCCAATTTATGTATGAATGAAAGTATTTCTGTTAATGTTGATGTTAGTCAAAACATTTCCACATGGAAATTGAACCATGAGCAAGAACTAGCTTTTCAGATTGTTGTCAAGCACTCGTATTTGCCACCGCATAAAGTTTTGTCTCCATTAAGAATGTTCCTAAATGGTGCCGCAAGTACAGATAAAATGCAAGTGATAAAAGCTTTGAAACATTTCTATGAATCTCGACAACAATCACGACGATTCTGAGTATGCTCATATATGGGGATTGCTGCATGCCATGTATCTGGAATGACCCTACATTCAGCACTTTGTATTGGCATGACACAATCAATGAAAACCCGTTCAAACAGTGAATTGATGCAGCTTTGGGATGGGGTTGATATCCTCTTTATTGATGAAGTTTCGATGCTTAGCTGTCGGTTTTTAGCTCAAATTAGCAAGGCATTAAGTATTGCAAAAGGAAATTCAGCCCCCTTTAGAAACATTAACATTATCTTTGCTGGAGATTTTGCTCAATTACCACCTGTTATTGAAAAACAATTATATGCCCATATAGACACATATAAATATGGTAAGACAGAAAGCGGACAAGATATTATGTTCGGAAAACTGCTTTGGTTGACAATCACCACTGTGATTATATTAAGAAGACAGCATAGACAGGCAGGCCCAAATAATGAACGCTTTCTTGAATTACTTTCACGATTAAGGGAAGGCCACTGTACAAATGATGATGTTAACTTACTCAATACACACCTATTAAAAAATGTAACTGTTTCCAAGGATCCTGATTGGTTATTAGCGCCAATCATTGTATCCTCTAATGCAACCAAGGATGCTTTGAATAATAAACTTGTGGTAGAATTTGCACTAAGAACTAAACAACAATTGCATTGGTATTATGCTCAGGATACACGTCCTACACAATGTGGTTAGGCATCACAAGTAATAGATGGAGACTTACAAATGCGCCTTCTTCAATTACATTTTGGACAAACCAAACAGCGTATGGGCAAATTACCTTTAGTAATTGAAATGCCTGTGTTAGTTACACAGAATTTTGATGTTGCAGGCAGTATTGTTAATGGCAGTCGTGGTTATGTACGTGAGATTTGTTATATGGTTAATACACGCAATCAATGTATCCTTTGATCATGCATTGTCGAGATTCCAGACGCTGAACCTACATGTATGACGGATTTACTGCCACAATATTATCCCATTCTTCCTGATACAACAATATTAAAATTTGTTGACCCCTATTCTCATATCTCACAAAGTATTCTTTGTTCACAAGTCCCTATTGTGCCCGCATTTGCAATGATGGCTCATCGGGCACAGGGACAGACAATGTCTCATGTAATTGTTGATCTGGAATCTTGTCGTGGTACTGAGGCGCCGTATGTCATGTTATCTCATGCATCTTCACTAGCAGAGTTGATAATTCTACGTCCTTTCGCACCAAAGAAAATTAAATGCGCATTATCACAGGACGCTCGTTGTGAAAAAAATAGATTGGAAAAACTAAATGAATTTACTATTTGTTCTTGTGAAACTTTACAACAGGAGCAAACCATGCAAGAAATGACAATAAACAATGTTCAATCTACTCCTAATCTCCAAATATACCCCTCTGACATCGAAGATATAGCAGCCATGCTAGATGATGTGCAAACTTCCAATAAGATGACGTTGGTGACTACAAGCTTAGGTGAACGTCTTGTACCAACTTGCTTAAATCAGAATAGTAATCAAGTTACGAACAAGTATGACTTAAAACGCTCGTCAACATATGAATATCGAGGCCAAAACAAAAAAAGGAGATATTGAGACTGTCTGAGTTCAATATTAGTCTTTGTATTGCAGGTGATTAGTGCGACATTATACCCCTCTGAGTATTAAAGCTCAACGCATTTCCACTAAATTATTCTTGCTTTTTCTTTACTGCTGTTCAGCGCAATTTACAACCATGCCGATCTCAGATAACTTGGCGCACACATGCATCAATACTGGTTTATACAATACAATTGAAGAGGAAATGGTAGGGATGGGAGGGGCGGCCCTGTCTGCAGCTGAATATGGCATGGACTTTCACCGGTCAACAAAACAATAGTCGGGCAATTATATTTACAAGGACGGAGAAGGCGCAGAATTTATGACAAATATCTTTGGGGAAATTGCTGCTGCTTCAGCAGGTTCTATGGTTTCTGCTAAAGGGAATCATTATCTAGGACGGCCTGGTGAAATGGTGACAAATATTCATACTGTGCTTAATCAGACATTAACAAACATTTTCAGTTTCGCCAGCTTAACGACACTTCAAAAGCAAAGGACATACTGGTTTTAAAACTACCCACGATGGCACCAGACTTATTGCAAGGTCTCTTCTATAACCAAATAGGAAGCTTGAATGCAGTGCGAGAATCTGATGAAGGCAAGGAAGATGCGCGAGGACAGGTGAAGATCTTTTTTAAACTTGAAATTGAAGCTCATATGTGCCAAAGAACGTAACAGTCAGGGATTGGATTAGAAATGCAGCTGGTGATGAAGATAGTGTCAAAGATCACATCATCGTCCACATGTTACCAAAATATGGGGTAAGTGATTTATAAAAAGTTAGAATACTAATGCTTTTCTCTTAGCAGAATCCAAACAAAGGGAAAGGTAGCAAAAGATGAGCAAAACACACTCTTTCCAACTTCAGTTTGGATGGTGACATAGTTGCCTCTAGTTCATCGATGACTTCAGTCCCTCCCACAAGTATAACACTTACAATGAAATTTTTTGTACACTGACTGTCTTTAGTACCAGAGGTACAGCAAGGCGCTTTTTACGATCCCAAACTCAATCTGGATTTTGGGGGGGATTATTTTAACCTCGTTTATAACAAATTGGTACAACTGGATGTAACCAATGCCAACAGTGATTTTATCGCTCCTTGGATGTTTTTCAACGCTCTCAAACCAGGTACCCTCGTCTTAATCTGTGCGTCATTACATTGTTATGTTATGCATAAAAGAAATGGGCTTAGAAAGATGACCAACTTCATAACAAGTAAATATGCTATTGATTGAATTAATAGATATATCAAATCAATGCGCATTGTGTGCATATTCTTGGGGATTCTGATGCAGTTCCGTTTCTTCAACAGAAACACAAATAACCAGACCTTGAAAATAAAATGTCTAAACAAGCTTCAATTCAAATTTTGCAATCCACAAATAATGCCTTTGCGAGTTTTTCTCTTGCCAAATGTCCTAAAATTGCAAATCCTATTGACAACAATACTTCAACAAAAGATATCACTGACCATGCATCAGATGTCATTAGGACAACAGAATCTATTAAAAATACCATTCCCGCTGTTGGCAAAAGATCTCAAAACACGAAGAAGGTTGTAAAGATGAAGAGGAAGGATGTGGACAACCATATGGATGAAGATTAACATGTGTTGTCAAGTAGTTTTTACATATATCTATTTTTTATCCACTCACTATCGTTACTATCCATGTTACAATGAGATTATTGTACCATACAACAAACAATGCACTTTAAACTTAAACGATCACAAATCCCTTAAACACGGACCGTAATTCCATTATTTGTTTCTTAAATTCGGCTCTTGCATACAATATATACCTTGCAGATGACTAAAGAAGAGTATTGTAGATGTCTGCAGAAAGTTCACATGTCCTTTGTAGAGACCATTGTATTTCTGAACATCTGCCAAGTTTTTGAGCGCTTTTATAAGCAGTGTCAGCGCAATTGGATTAAAAATGCGAAACAGTTTCCAGCTAACATTCTTAGGCCAAACTTCTATTTTTGCCTGGACAATACGATCAGGTAGGTCCTGAAGCTTTAATTGTAGGTTTGGAAAGGCTTTGATCAGTTCCATAGCAATGAGGTCAACGCCTCTGCCAACATCATTGACTGTAGGTCCAGGAGGATACATTTTTCAAGGAAAGTTTACCCTCTCTAAATGTCACATTCACAAAAATAGATCGTTGAGAACATACCTCCAAGGACTGCTACACTCTGTATAGCATCATTCCAGCCACCGAATCCGACCCCAAAGATTGCTCCTGCTTTGGCTCCCTCTGGGGATGCCTAATGCTGACCATCTGTAATTAAAAGTAGACACCACAAACAACATACATATCTAATGCTGAAAGACAGAGCCCTTATATTTGGTCAATTTGTTCCACGCGGATCGGTTAATTGCTTCCGAATTTCCCTAGTCTGGATCAGCCAAAATATTGACAAGCTTTGAGGCTGCATCGTTATTTTTCCCACAGCTAAATTTGTCAAGTGGATCAGAGATCACTTTTGTAAAGGCCAAGGAATCAGCTGCTTATATAAAAGACAGTAATTTTGACATGGGGTTCGAAGAGAGAAGCTGGAGGCTTAATCAGTTGTTAACGAAGCAATCTGTGATGACTGTAAAACACAAATATTTAATGTTTATATCGTTAAACGGAGGAAAGGAATCTTTACTTTTTATTACCTTCTCAAAAAATATGTTTAGTGGTGAGCAGACGCATGATTCGGCCAATTTTTTCATGATTTACACCTGCCCTTTCTCCTATTTCTTTGACATGCATCCCAGATGGTTGTCCTTGAAAGATATCCGCTATCTCAAAGGTAACAACAACCCTCAAGCAAGCGGGTTTATAGAACTATGGAATGGTAAAAGCATGAATTTTCGTAGAAATTCCATGATGAATACCTACATTGCCCTCTGTGATAATATGTGAACAAAGAGACCTGAGGTTTTGAAATAAAAAATTAAGATGTACATTGATTATAGCATGACTCGGCCGTACGAAGGTCGAACACAATTGGGCACATGCATCTTCAAGTAACTGAATTGCATCTCTCATGCGAACCGATGAGATGGCTGAGTCCAATGGATGAGGATCCAGGCTATGTAAAGTAGGAATCGTCAGGAGCAAAGATTCAAAGTAATAAGATTCAATAATATTTGTTGCATTCTTGATAAGTGTGACTAGGTCAGAGACTTGCCCACCAGCCGGGATTTGTAAGGTTGTAGGCGCTATTCAGAGTTGTCACAGATGAGTTGTTTCTATTCTGCAAATTCTGGCATACTTATATATGTACGAACAAGACTATTCATCAAGCACAACTATTCATCAAGCACAACTGATCAAGTTCATCAAGTACAACTGTTCATTAAGTTCAGCTGTGCATGAAACATGACTGACCGAATAAGTTCAACCTGTTTGTCAGCCATAGTGCCTCCCATGAGATCTCAAGGAAATTTGACACGCAATGCAGTAATAGATGTAAATCAAGTGTAATTTCCCAAGATTGCAATTATGTTAAGTTTTGCAATAAAACCTTATATATATATGCCTAGAGACTCTGTAAGCATAAATGGCTAAAAAAAACCCGGGACAGAGATTGACATTTCGAACCAAACATTAAGTGATTTTTCTCACCAACAGGATTCCTCCATTCCATGATAGCAAATCCTATGTTTTGGGCGAGAACACGAACCGTGGTGGTCTTGCCTGTACTAGCTGGTCCAGTAAATACAGATGTTTGCTATGATACATCAAAAGCAGTCAATTAAGGATCCTATAGCAAAGTCCTTATTCAATACCTTTTCAAGTTCCCAGAAATTCCACCTTCAAAAGGCTTTTAAAAACTACTGTTTCACATCTTCCATTTGTCATTTGAATTTGATAATGACAAATCAAAATGTTGAATGTTTCGACGTCTATATCTCTGTGCTCAGTAGACCATCACCTTTCTTCAAAGACCTGTTCATACAGTGGCTCAAAAAACTGTCCCAATGTTTCATACTTTTTGAAAGATGACATTGGCATGAAGGAATGGAAGTACATAAAATCCTGATTAAATCATGTAAAATACTATGGCATCGTAGCTACAAAATGAATTTAGGTTTATGTAATCAAGATCAAAACCGATGGAGCAATAGCCATTTTAAAATATTCATTCATTGGGACAGTTTTTTGAGCATTTCTAATTTTTCAGGTTTATCCCTATTTTACTCAGAAATAAA
>QFEW01017575.1:0-13601 GCA_003316525.1 Termitomyces eurrhizus
GGGTTGCTTGGTGGGATACAGATCGTATACGGTCGTGGCTCCTGGAAAACGGCTACATCATGTATCACCTACTTCGCTCTCATGGAGATGATGAAGCTTTCATGTATCCAGTCAATATAGGCCACAGCTTGAACGTATTTCCCTTCGCAAGTCATGAAGGCCTGGAACCTAAAAATGACTCGAAAAGGCGAATCCTCCGTGGATACACTGGTAACATGGTGTGTGTGGACACTTTTCCAGAAAAAGTCACGCTTAGGTTCTCTTCAGGGCAACATTGCCTTTGCTCAGAACACCCAAGGACAGCACGTAGCTTTCAAAGCAGTTGTCGACGGGAGTGAAGAGTTTCGTATCCTCAGTTACCTTCATAATCAAGGAGTGCCTCGTTCAATCGATGATTTTCACCATGTCATACCTGTTCTTGACGTTCTTCCTCGCGAAGGCCACTGGTTGGCTGTAATGCCGAGGTAGGTTTCAATTGTACCAAGGAGCCATCATTTGAGCACTCGAGGCCTAGGTGGGGTGTCTCTCCATTCTTACCCACATGCGAAAAGTTGGAGGAAGTATTTCACATTATACATTGTCTTTTAAAGGTTGCTTCACTCTGTTCTGTTTCGCTTACTTCTAATCACTTCACAAGGGTTTGACTTATCTTCACAAGCATCGTATCGCTCATGGAGTACGTTTCTTGGCATCATATTGACAATACCTGAACCTCTTGTCATTGCAGGATATCAAGAAGGAAAACATACTTGTCAATCATGTTCACATTGACTTCTTTGACTCGAACAGCCACTTCCGTAGATCTTTACGTTCTCAAGGAAAGCTGACGTATGCCTTCTTTGACTTTGATGGTTCCACAATGTTTCCGCCCTCGATGTCCCTAGAAGATTGTCGTCTTCCAAGCCACATTTCTTTCAACACTCTGTATGACCAGGTTCCAGGGGATACATTACAGGCAGAGTTGGATTTTAATCCTTTCGCCTTTGATGTTGGAATGTTAGGTGTTATGTTTTGCAAAGAGTTCCAGGTAACCCAATCTATGCATGTACCATTCTGTCTGTTTACTTCTATTCCTTGTCTCATAGCATATAACGCGCACTGTCCCAATGTTAGCACCCCTCTTTGACCGCATGACAACTCGCGACATTGCATGGCGATTTAAAGCATCGGAAGCTCTGCAGTTCTTTGAAGAGCAGGTTGTTCCTCTGACACCCAAGCGTGTCTTATCTCTAGCCGCAGAAGCAAAATACCAGTATGTAACATATGACTACTATGATCGATGGAAGTACCTTGACGCAGATTTTGTGGAAAAATGGGCAGCTTATCGCGAGCCTCCTGTTCCACGCTACATTCGTTTCCTTCGGGAAATATGTCCATACCCGTGGATCTTCCATATAGTTACTTCCGTGCGCCGCATCGGTCGACTTCTTTGCCGTGGGTTGAATATTATAAAAAGAGTACTCGCTCAATGATACATGTCTTTCGATTATCTCAAGCTTCGACAGTATTTATTCATATAAATCACAGCTATTTCTCTGATATACACTCGAAGTATTGCTCCAGTGCTTGCCAAACCCTTTTCCAACCTACCTGCCTCACGACCAGATAAGATTCAAACGTGGAAAAAGTTCAGGTTTTTTTGCAGCTCCACCAGACTTGGGGTCTTTACTTCCTAACTTGATGAGAGTAGTTGCTTAATTTTAGCACGTCACACATTGATAGAAACCCATTGTGTTGTTCTGCACGTCCTATAATATTATGGTCACTGGACAGTTGCCTCCACCCAAGCTGGTACAATAATCAAATAAGGCAATCATGTTGTAAATCTTTGCAAGAAAAGCTTGAGGCTTCCTGGATAATTATGATTTGCCGAATCTAGACAAATAGGAAGTATACAGATTGATTATACCTAGACAAGTCGATATAAGTAACCTCAAAGTCTACGATTTTACGCTCTGTTTATTTCTGATCATGAACACCATACTGATGTCATATCTAAAAACTCCGATGTTCAATTCCTATCATATTTGTGCGGCCACACTGTCAAAAGAAATTTCACGGTCGTCAAAAATTCTAGTCAAAAATACAAGTAATGTGTTACTGATACAAAGGTTGGACTGGAAATGCCAGATTGGCTTGACCTCAGCGAAGATCAACTACAACATCCGCCTGCCATACACCTTCCCACACGTTGACCAATGCCACCAGCACGAGGTGCTCAAAACGAATACCAGAAGAGGTCAGGTTCCATTCAGAGGAGCGACACGGTTCGTTGCGCGTTTTCTAGTTATCAAAGTGTAAGTATTAACCTGGGAATGAGACAAGTCGATGAGGCGACAAACCTCTACGAAACGCGCAAAAATTTGGGCAACGGATTTACCGAGCTGAGCACGAGTGATAGGGCGTCCACACGGATTGATCACCAGTTGATCATAGCACTCGACGTGCTCATATCCGGGCCACTGCGGATTTTGTTATTACCATGAATTAGCTGGGAAGGGAGTTGCTTACAAGAATGCGGAACGTGATACGTTCCCGTCCAGTATCGGAAAGGACTGCATCTCCTGCGCCTTGTATCATAGCGGCTATTGCAGCCTCGCTACGAGCTGAAAGCTCGCGCATTTGAACTCCCTGACCGTTATAACCAATATGGTCAAATTGGATTGCAGCATGACGGCGAAAATTCTGTCCCATTGCTTGGTCCCATTTCGAAGAAGGTTTATAGGACTGTTGAGGGAGGCGGCGACGGGCAAGAGAAAGAGACCCAGTATTGCCCACGGCACCTGCCAGAGTAGAATAAGGTGAGATGTTGGAGGAGCGAACTGGAGGATGAAGAGGGTTGGCGTAGGACATTGCGATGAAAAGTTTGTTGTGATAAGAGGTTTGGTGAGGATTTCGCTAACTGTGTACTTGACTAATGAGACAGTCATCTTAGCTCAACTTTTAAAGGCTTCAAAAGAAAGTCAAAGATAAAACTGCCAAAGAGGATGGTCACCAAAGAGGTCGATTGGCAAACAGGACGGTCGCCAAAGAGGATTGCCATGAGAAGAGCAAAGCGCCCAAGGCCCAAGCACACCAAGTACCAAGCGGCATCCAGATCGTTAGTTTCTGTGGTTTCTGCTAGCACTTGACGTCTTGTAGTTGACGTCTCCTGCAAAAGTCTGTGAAATATAAGGGCGCTACCGTGGGTGGGGACGGAAGGGTAACGAGGCAGTTGATACTTGTTTGATTCACCACAACTGTCGCCTTTCCCGGCAGTCAACGCGAATATATATTTTTGTCAAAGTTTCGGCAGCTTCACTTGCGAATGGTCTTGTTCCAGGTGTTATGGTCGTGAGTGTTTCGTGTGTTTCAAATGCGCCTGCATCCTCTTATCGTCACCAGGACATGTTAACGCTGGCAGAAGCAGCCTTTGATATATGTTCGTTGCCTTGCTGCATTTTCTCAGCAAAGATAATTCCCAAGACCCAAGGGCACCAACAGCGATCGAGTGTTCCACTAGTTTCTTTGTTACTTTGTAGCGCAGAAAAGGAGGACTGGTCACGTCACTTCTCACGTGTCGTGCGAGACCTGACGGTCACGTGCATTGCTCGAGACTTTGGCATTTATACATACTTACTTAGCTTCGTTTCTGTGTGTCCAACAAGAAGGTCAACCGTCAGGCAGCTCGCGTAGAAGATATCTCTCAGACGAGTCGAGTGCCCTCTGTCTCTCAATCGAAGTCAACGAGTCAAAGAATGACAGGGCGATGCCGCAGGGACTGGTCTGGTCGTCTTCTTCGAGTAGTAGGACGATACACATGGGCGCCGTTGGGTACGTCCCTGAAGGGAAGGTATTGGCATGCGGAGTACGAAAAAAAAATGGCATTTGAGGACTGGAGTGCGCACTTTTACTTGAAGGATTTGAAATAAACGAGGATGATTCCTCGTTGTGTTGTGTCCGTACGTTCTTGATGTTGTGTTTCCTGTTTCCGCGCTGATACACTGAGTCCTTGATAGACTCGTATCCGCGTGCGCGTGCAAATACGGAGATTCACTCTTGATTGCAAGAAGAGCCCTTGGACAGAGTCAGTACAACAAATCCACAGCGCCTTTCCTTTCCGTCCTAACTCGTTTATCAATTTGAACAGCCAGGAGCCATACAAGACAGGGAAGCGGATCCGCCTTTCCTTCCCCGGTCGTAAACAACAGACTATAGACGTACAAGTCGTGAAAATGTACCCCCCGACCAACTCTGTCGCTCTCCTCGTGGACACCCTGAATCCGTGCTCCGACGCGGACGCCGGCGCGGACACGGACACGGACCCCTCCGGCATACCCCGTCGTGCGGTGCTGAAGCTCGCCGATCGTCGGTTCGGTGGTGCACGCGAGGCGGACAGGTTGAACCCCGCGTGGCCGTGGACACTTGATGTCGAACGCGAGTTCCAAGCTGGTCTCCGCGGGTACATCCACGCCCACGGGCGTCATCCCGATTTGAGTTCCAAGTCGAGTGGGACAACAAACGACGAGGACGAGGACGAGGATGAAGACGAAGACGAGGAAGAGCCGACGTGGATACGCGAGCTCGGGCATTGGCAAGGCTTCCAGTTCGTGCACCAGAGAGAGAAAGTGGCGTACTCGTATTTGGAGGACGCTCAAGCGCGTGGGTATATCCCGCGGTGTTTCGGTGCAGTCCGCATTGATATGGCTTGTGAGAATGAGAACGAAGAGGGGGTGCATCCTTCCTTGGACCACATCGACGGGCTACTGCTAGAGTATATCCCGGGTCCTACGATGGGCTCGCTGGAGCCGGGCATCGACATATCCGAAGAGGACGCAGAGGAGGTATCGCAGAAGGTCCTGACTCTCGGACGGCGGTTGCGGAATTATGGTGTCACGCACAACGATGTGCACTCGAACAACATAATCCTCCGCGCGCCATCTAACGATCCGGTACTCATCGACTGGGGCGAGGCGTGCTACGAGAACGCCCAGAACAACTGTTCTGCTAAAGAGAATTGGGAGAGTCATGGAAACCGTCAAGATTTCGAGTGGGATATACGCAAGGTCCTTGGGTACGGTCGGCCGTGGCATCGGTATAACACGCCGTATTCTAATGAATGCAGAGAAGAACTGGCAAAGGAGATCGGTTGGAGGATGACCAATTTCCCTCGTCATAAGACTCCCGAAGAGCTGGAAAAATTTTATTATAGGGATGAGAGTGTGCCTGACGAGAACTCTGGGTTGATGTGGAGGGTCAAGCCAAATGTCAAGACTCGACCTATTCATGAACCATTCCAGCCCCTCCCGTAGTTTCGTTCAACACGACCAGACTTGCGGATGATAATATTCAGGAAAATGATAAATGATACAAGTATTTCAGAAGACATAATAATACACCGTCTTTGCAAGGAGGAATACATAGATAGTGTGAAGTGGTGATTGAGAATGCATACGTATATTAAAAGTGCGAAACAATAGATATCTACAGCGTGAACGTGGATCAACTAAACAACGAAAGCAAAGGAGACCAGGAAAAAAAAAGTCGAACCCCCTCGCTCACCGCTCAGGAAGAAACACCCCCTCGGCTGTTTTATCCGCGGCCGTCTCGTCTCCATCCGGTTCCCCCGCGTCTGGATCGTGGATTCTCTCCATCCTCGCATTCTGGCCGCCATACCTCGGGCTCGACCTCAGCTGGGCGTACGTATATTCCCACGTGGGCAGGGCACGGGTAGTGAGCAGTGCGCTCTTCGTCCGTCAGCGGGGTGGGCGAGGCGGTGATGAAGCGGTCGAGAAGGGGTGTGGCGGTGGCGGACATGAAATTCAAAAGAGGCGGCAGGTGAGAGAACCTCTCCAGGAAGATGAGTGAGACATGCATCAAAGTACCATGCACCATCTGAATGTCCCTGAGAGCAAAAAAAGCATGCAAATTTTTGTGATTGCTAATCATAGAAGCCACCTGGTCGAGATATTTAAGACGCTTCTTATCAGGAAGTGATACATGTTTCCTTTGCAAGTCCCAGGCAAAACCGATGTGGACGTGGGGTGGACTTCCTGAAGGATCTGATACGAAGTCGAAAGAGTCGGAGATGGAGAGTAAGGGTGAAAGTCGGATTGGATGGAAAAATACGTGGGTGAACTGTAAGCGTGAGGTGCTGAACGTCGCAACGCGACGAAGTCCGTAGACCAGCGGTAGATAAGCTTCAGTAAGAAATAAAGAAACAAGCGTAGTCAAGCTCTAGACAGGTTCCAGCAGAGAGAGTAGAAGCGACAGCTCAGTAGTGGAGAATACAAGACCCCAGAGAACCGCGAGAATAGAGAAGCCGTGAAGATTAAACAAGCCGAGAAGCGAGCCGCAGTAGACGAGAATCAAGCCGAAGCAGAGAGATCAGAGTCCCGAGTTGCCGAAGACAGTGCCGAGACAGACGGAAACAGAGCCAAGCCAGACAGAAGCAGAGCCGAGACAGAGAAGTGATCACCGAAAAGCCGAGACGATCCGAGCTCACTGCCGAAGACGGCGAGCACGCGGTGTTTGACACCGGATCAGACGACGACTAAGCCAGAAAGATGCCGAGCAAGACAAGACCAGTAAAGACGATGCGCACAAAAACAAGCTCAGTCCAAGTCCGGGAAACGTGGGGTCTAGAAACCTATCTATTCGTATGTTTTTCTCGCCTTTTATACTTATTGTACCCTATCTCGGCATCGACGATCTACTCCCCAGACCGTTTTGGATCGTCGATTCCACCCCAATTCTGTTTCTGATCACCGGTCGGTCTCGTAATCCTGAACTCTAATTTTCTCCCCTTCCCTATCCGTACCGTCCCTTTCCTATTCCGATTCTCCGCCAACCACCATATACTTATCTAATCCTTTACCTCGCCATTTCGTTTGTGCTCGTAGCTCTCCTCGTCGAATCCAATCCGTTCGTCCAACATCACCTCCGACCAGATTCTATGAGCGACTCTCTTCACCCTACCACACCGATAAAGGAAAATTCATAAAGGAAATCCAGGGTTGATTTTTCAGGGTGCCACAGCATATTGAAAGAAGAAACAATATCTAGAGTAGCATTTTTGTCATAAGCATATGAGTAACTATTTTGGTGGAAGGAGCCATTAGGGTTTGGGAAACAAAAGCAATTGATATCATCTTTGAACTTGAAGAACAGACCATTGCCATTGATTTTGGCTGACCAGATGTTGACTAAAGCATTGGCAATTTGACCCAAATTACTACTTGCAGGTCTGGCACCGAAGGGATGTACATGATCGATATAGAAAGAATTGTGAAAAGTAACAGCCAAGAAGGGTTTGTGATGTGGTAAAATGGAGCAGATGCAATGAAAAGATTTTATGTCAAAACAGCATGCCTGAGTACCCGGAGAGGCAACAGCCACCTGTTATATTTGTTCAGTAATCCTGGACATAGAATAACAAGAGGACACTTGAAAGATGACAAAACAGCATCTATTGAAACAAATTAACTTTGAAAGAAACAACAAAAATATTGAGGCAATTGAAAAGAAAATATAAAACATCAAGGACAATGTCCTCGGAAATTGAAAGAAGAATTGTGGAGAATAGAATAGAAATAGGAATAGAAAGAGAGAAATTTGAAGTGGGTAAGATCCCACAGAAATAAGAAAGTGAAAGTTCTAAACAGGCGGTAGACATGTTTACAACTGTAAGGGTGACCTCTAGAGGCTGTGGCTCAGTCACACAGCTGGCAGAGGGATGTAAGACCAGCTCGAAGAACCTACAAAACAGTTTAAGAATCCTCAGTGAATTGTCTAAATGATAGATGGCAACTGTATTAATCATACCTACGAAACAGTTTAAGACTGTCCAGTAATGTACAATTAGTAAAGGATTAATGTATAGTATAATCGGATACTTACATCCTCAGTGAATCGTCTAAATGATAGATGACAACTAAGGATGTAATGTCATGCAACTGCGTACTTAAACCTCAAATCACATGACCACATAGTCCAACTGACTTAATAGGATAATAACCATCTAACAAGGGAGATCCAAAGTGTATTAGAATATATACTGACAATATCAAGGTAGCTACCCACCTGGCAGAGGGAGATCCAAAGATCACAAGTCTAGGGATTTCCTATGCCAGGTTGGATGCTTCTGGGGCCTCTGAAGCATGGGAAACAACTGTACAGTACAACAAAACCTGAAAAAATCAAAAATTGCCTACCCAAACAATTGCACAAATAAGGGGCAAACTCTGGCAAACTCTGGCTTATATAAGTGGTCTGAAAGTGGTGCTGAGGGGGGGCCTGCACTTGTCTGAATGGTGGCTAAAGAACCAGAGCATCTCAAGGGCTGAGAGTAGTACTAACAAATAGTGTTGAAAGAATAGAAACAGTAAAATGAAATAATGTCAGAAGAAATAAAAGAATGAATGAAAGGAGAGTGAAGAGATAAGAAGTGAGAAAAGGAAGAAATGAGGAGTCCCCTGACATCACTCCCCCTCTAGAGTGTGGCGTCTCAACATGCTGGATAGAAGTAGTTCTGAATGGCCTGGTCTACCTTGAAAAGAGAATAGTGGCCTCTGATTGCCCATGGAGCATTGGGATGCTGTTGATAAAATTTCCGAACCAAGGCAGGGGCATGGACATTCTCTTGTGGCTCCCAGGAGATGTCCTTGATTCCATAGCCCTTCTACTTGACCTTGAACTGAAGCTTGTTCCTAAATAGTTGGCTGTCTAGGATCTGTTCCACTTCATACTCTTCTTGGTTGTCTACCAGAACTGGATATGGAGGTGGCTGTGGACGTCAACCTGGGATTGGATCTTCTGGAGCTGGGGAGAGCTTCACCACATTGAAGACTGGATAGAGTCGACTCATTCTACTAGACAGCTTGAGTCAATAGGCTAGTGGGCCTACCTGCCTTACTATAGGAAAGGGTCCTAGACGACAGTGAGAGAGCTTCTGAGAAGGTTGGGTGGTAGCAATGTCAGAGGCATCCAGGTAGACTTGATCTCCAGGCTTGTACTTGGGGGCTGGAGTTCATCCACAATCATAGTAGCAGGCCATGTCATCCTTTGCCTTAGCTAAAGCTGCCTTTATCCAATCTATGAACTCATTGACAGCTTCATTCTCTGAAAGTCATCCACGAAGCTCAAATCCTATTCGAGGATGTCAACTAGTATCTAGAAGGAAAGGAGACATCTGGGTGGCAGCATGTACACGGTTGTTGTATTGAAACTCTGCCTCTGGTAATAGGTAATCCCAGTCATCCTGTTGTTTATTGCAGAAGAGCTGGAGATACTGTTCTAGCTCCTGGTTGACATGCTCAGTCTGGCCATCAGACTGGGGGTGGTAGGCTGTGGAAGTATGGACTTTGACATGGAGGAGGCGATACAGTTCTCTAGTAAACTCTGCCACAAACTGAGGTCCACGGTCAGAGATGTAAGCATCTGACAACCTATGGAGTTTCCAGACATGCTTCCAATACAGATTGGCAGCACCCATGGCTGAGCAAGTAGTGTGTGTTGGAATAAAATGAGCACGCTTGCCACAGAGATCCACTACCACCATGATTGCGTCATATCTATGAGAATCAGGTAACTCAATGATGAAGTCTACCAAGGCCACACTCCAACACTCAGCTAGAATAGGCAATGGATGAAGCTGTCCCATAGGAGGCTGATGATGAGGCTTAGTCCAAAGGCAAAGGTCACAGGTGGAGGTGTAAAAGCCAATATACCATGACATTTGAGGCCACCAGTAATTCCGCAAGACCAGCTCCAGTGTCTTCCATGTGCCAGGATGTCCTGCAACTCAAGAGTCATAATGCTGCTCCACAATCCGCCTCTGGAGGTCTGGCAGGTTGGGAACATAAATGCGTCCCTGAAAGGTGAGAAGACCATTCTCCAGAGACTACTCGTCGGTGCGGACAGACTTCACTCCAGTTTTCTCTTGAGCATGCAAGGCCATGGCAGCCTTAGCTACCAGATCTTCTTGAGCGCCCTCTCGGTTACCTCATCAGATGTCTCGAAGGATGCTCACTTCTTCTCCGTGGCCAACCACACCTTCTAGAGCATAGATAGCAAATAGTTCTGGCTTTAGGAGTACAATATTGTCATTGTCACTAGCTCCTGAACCATGGTCTGCTCATCTAGAAAGCGCATCTGGCTTATCCATGCTCCGTCCAGGTTTGTGATGCAGAGAGAAGTCAAAGTTGGCCAGATACAAGGACCATTGAGCCTGTCGGCAGTTAAGTTTCTTGGCCGTCCAAAAGTACTCTAAGTTCTTGTGATCAGTCCACACCTCAAATTTATGCCTGGCACCCTCAAGGAAATGTTGCCACTCCTCAAATGACCAAATGATAGCTAGCATCTCCTTGTCATGGATCTCATAATTTTGCTCCACAGCATTGAGACTCTTGGAGTAGAAAGCCACAGGATGCCACTTACCATCCTCTCTTGACTGTTGAAAGAGAATAGCTCCAGTAGCAAAATCTGAGCTATTGGCTTTGACACGGAAGGAAGAGTCGTCATCTGGGAATAGGAGAACAGGCTTTGAAGTGACTGCCTGTTTGAGGGCATCAAAGGCTGTCTGCTGTGCTGCATCCCAGTTTCAAGGAGTGTCCTTAGTGGTGAGATCGAAGAGGGGCCAGGCATGGTGTGAGAAATCCTGAATAAACCTCTGGTAGAAGTTGGTGAAACCTAGAAAGGCCTGAACCTCCTTCTTGTTCTTAGGCTCTGGCCACTCCGCCACACCAGCCACCTTGACTGGGTCCATTTCAGCCATTCCATGAGAGATGATCAGTCCAAGATATTCAACCTTAGTCTGCTCAAACTTGCACTTCTCTAGCTTAAGATAGAGCTGGTGTTGGCAAAGACATTCTAGTACAATGCACGTAATCCAACGATGCTCCTCTACAGTCTTGGTATAGATGAGAATATCATCAAGGTATACACACACAGCACCTTCTGCTATGAGGTCTCAGAAAATGTTGTTCATCATGGTCTGGAAGGTGGCAAGTGAGGCCAAAGAACACTACCAGAGGTTCAAAGAGTCCACAATTTGTTCAGAATGCTGCCTTCCACTTGTCACCTTCTTTGATGCGCACATTGTTGTAGCCCCAGCAGACATCCAACTTGGTAAAATAGTGCACACCTCAGAGGTTGTTGACAAGCTCTGAAATGAGTGGTAAGGGGTAGCAATTCTTCACAGTCATCGCATTCAAGACTCAGTAGTCCTGAACCAGACATAGAGATCCATCCTTCTTCTTAATGAAGAAGACTGGAGAGGCCATCAGAGACTTTGAGGGATGGATGCAACCAGAGTCTAAATTCTCCTGCAGAAAGGCATCAAGCTCATTCTGTTCTCTGGGAGAGAGAGGATAGACCTTGCAGCTGGAGGGCTCAGCATTGGGCATAAGCTCAATTGCATGGTCCCACTGCTTATGCTCTGGCAGGGAGTCAAATGATGCCTTAGAGAAAACATCCTCAAAGTCTTGCAGGTGATGAGGAACTGCATCTCAGAACAACTTAGGAGCAGAGTTGGCAGCAAATGCCTGAGCTAGCCACTGGGAGGTAGTTTGGCTAGCTCTAATCTCTGCTACAGTTGGTGGAGGTCATAATGTGTTGCATAAATTCTATTACCTGTCTTGATAGCCTCGTCTGGAGACTCTGGGTCAGGAGCACACCCAAATTCACCCTTGTGTCCATCTTCCATCTGGGCTTCATTCACTACACCTCAAATGTCCTCATAGAGGGCCTCTCTATAAGGGAACGCCAAGGGGGGAGGATCTAGTAGGTTGAGGTCTGCAAAGAGGAGGTGTCCAACTCGACAAGTCTGGATAGCAGCATGCTCATGGACTGACTCTCTATGCTCTTCTCTAACTTCCTTGGCACATGTGGAACACCGTCGAGGGCAGCGGCTCATGCTCACCTTACCCTTGGCCCAGTCAATCTCAGGATTGTGGTCATGCAGCCAGAAGAACCCAAGTATCATGTCCTGCTTTCCTAGGCTGGTGACTGCAAAGACTGCATGCTCAGAATGAGTCTGATAACAAAGAACTAAATCCACCACTGAGTGGATGGATCCAGCTTCATTGAGCATACCGTCAATGTTATAGACCAGAATAGGGTGAGAGAGGGGACCGGTAGTGAGCTGGTATTGTTCCACATAATGGGTGTCAAGGAAGAGTCCAGTAGTGCCACTGTCCAAGAGAGCTATGACATTTCAAGTCTGCTGAGTGTCAGTTGTCTCAATCTCCACATTCAGATGCAGAGAGTTGGGAGAGGGAGTAGAGGCAACAACATAGCAACGAGGAAGGCATTGTTCCCAAGCTGGGACATGTGGTCATCAGACAGGAGAAGGAGGAGAGGAGGTCTTAGCTGAGGCTTGGATCAAGGGGGTATTTTGTACATTGGAGGGGGTGCTTACAGTTTCAGTCAGAGAATCAGGAACAGGGAGCGATACATTAGAAGATTCTACTGATTGACATGTAAACTGATTAGCACCAGGCAGCGGAGGCGTTGATAGGCTTCTACTCGGACTGAGTGCATCAAGGGACATTATAGGCCAACCAATACTTGACGTACTGAGGACTCTAGTGACCAGTTGGGAATATAGAGCAGCCCTAGCTCTGGCAACCGACTACAGGATTTAGACATTTATCCTAACCACTAGCTACCAAGCCTTCAGCACACTCCATTCACCTATCCCAAGGATGAAGGAGGCTCATAACGTATAGCGCTAACACGACGGCGGGAGAGGACTCTAACTAAACCCCGATCACTTCCAGAAGGAGCCAGCAGCAGGCACTGCCATTTGACGAGGCACTTCAATCAGAAGTCTAAAAGGATCAATGATGGTGGCACTAGATATACTTAAATCCAACATCTGGACCTGTCAGGAACTAGTACAATGTGTAGCGCTGACATTAGCGCTCACGGCGTCTGTCGAGGATTTTCCAACCATACACCAAAACGCCTGGCCATTTGGAGTTATAATAAAAGTGAGCAGACTCATGCAATTCTAAGCCAAATATAGAGTTGCCGCTGGTCGCTGTGGGTCAGAACGCCGTTGGTTGCCGTCATCCATGTGCAAAAAGTCGCCGTTGACAGGTCGCCGTTAGAGGAAACCACAAGGAGAGGCACTAGGAGGTAGCACCACAGATGGACTTGTATCTTGGCAAACATGGTAGCGCATAGTATATAAGATAGCTACTTTACATGTATATAACAACGAATCGTAACCCCTTGCACATGGACAGTTACACTTAGCATTCAAATCGCACTAGCTTCCTTTGGTTTTGTCACTGAGTCGGGCGCTAGCCTCATCTATCTCGTCTTCATTGTTTATGGTGCCACCTACAGGCACAATACGCTGCGCTACTCGTCTTTTCTTCAATATCTTTGTCTAGACTACGACGCTTACCATCTGCCAGGTAGCTCCCAAAGCGCTATAATCTAGCGCATTGTTTTACCACCTCCACTTGAGCACACCGGGACCCTGTCAGGACTCCTCACAACTACGCATGCCAAGCACTGGAGATGGTGTTGTACTGCATATACGTCCAGCGCACCCAACCACAGTTGGCGTCATCATTTTGGAGCCCACCGCAAGGGGTTCTTCTGAGACAGAA
>QFEW01017774.1:0-16059 GCA_003316525.1 Termitomyces eurrhizus
AAGTCTACTTCTTAGATGGTGAACCAATACAGGTGGTGGCTGCTAGACCTAATGCAGACAAGACTGCACTTACAGCTTGGTTTGAAGCCAATACCAGGTTTCCCAATAATAACACCACTTATCAGAACTTTCCAACCAAGTTTGTTTATGAAGCATCTAAAAGGAGTTGGAAGGAGAGGCAGAGAGGTACAGCAATTGGGAGGATGTACTTTGCTTCACCAAGACAGGGAGAAAGGTTCTATCTCAGGATGCTCTTGACTGTTGTAACCAATGCAACTTCATGGGCCAATCTCAGGACAGTCAATGAAGGCTCTAGGTCTTTTGAAGGATGATGCAGAATGAAGGCAGTATCTCACTGAAGCTGCTCCAATCCAACTAGGATTAGCTCTCAGACAGCTGTTTTGCACTATTCTGTTCCACTGTGCTCCTGCCACTCCTGATGCTTTGTGAGACAAATTTAAGCATTTCATCTGTGATGATCTTTGACACAGATTGGAACATACTAGGCAGTACAGAGACCAAGTCTTTACCAATGAGGATGTCTATGACTATGGCCTTTATCTCATCAATGACATCTTGATGAATTTTGGGAAAACTCTGAAAAACTTTTCCAACATGCCAGAAGCTTGACAAAATTGGAACATAGTTCCAGGTAATTGGCATTTGCATAAAAGATTGACTTGAATACTGATCAAACTATTCTTCTAGGCAATAGACTTTTAGAAGATGAAACCAATTATAATATCAAGGAGCTAAAGCAAAGAGTGGAAGAGAACAAGGCCAAGTTCAATGTCGAACAACTGGAGACTTTTGATGCTGTCATGAACTCTGTGAACAACAATTTGGGCAGGATGCTATTCATTCACAGTGCTGGAGGATGTGGCAAAACCTTTGTCTGCAATACTCTGGCTGCTGCAGTTTGTTTCAATGGAGATGTAGTATTATGTGTAGCATCATCTGAGATTGCTGCCTTATTGTTGGAAGGGGGTAAAACAGCTTATTCAAGATTTAAAATTCCCATTCCTGCTCTTGACACATCTATTGCTAATATCAAGAGAGGAACTCAGTTATCACAGCTCATACTTCACACCAAAGTTGTTATTTGGGATGAACTTCCAATGCAACACAAAAATGCCATTGACTCTGTCGATCGTGGCTTCAGAGACATCTTCGATAACGACATTTTCTTTGGTGGAGTTACTGTGGTTTTTGGAGGGGACTTTAGGCAAACTCTTCCAGTGGTTCCACATGGACTCAGGCAGCAGATGATTGCTGCTTCACTCAAAAGGGGCCGACTTTGGGATCATATCCAAGTCCACTACTTGGTCCAAAATATGAGATTGGATCAGACTGCAGAGAATATTGCTCATGCAGCTTGGTTGTTAGATGTTAGTACAGGGAAAAATTCAGGATCTGGAGAAACAGTCAAACTGCCTGAAAGGCTGATCTGTGATGACAATTCTATCATTGGATTGATTTCTTCCACATATCCTGATATTGGTCATCCTCAAAATGATCAGTATTACTTGGACCAGACTATTCTCTCTGGCAAGAACTCTGATATAGAGGAGATCAATGCAGAAGTTCTAAAGAGGTATCTATAGGAAGAAAGGATCTTACAGAGTGCAGATTCTGTTCTCTCTGATAACAGAAATCCTGACGGCCTTGCATTATATCCTGTGGAATATCTCAACTCTTTGAAAGCCAGTAGTTTGCCTTTGGCTAAACTGGCTTTGAAGATTGGAGTTCCTATCATATTCCTCAAAAATCTGAATACAACCAAAGGACTTTGCAATGGAACAAGAATGATTGTCACTTATATCAGCACCAGAGTCCTCAGATGTCATATTATCAGTGGAGATGCCAAGTTTGCAGGTTCAACGGTTTTGATTCTAAGGATCAATCTAGATGTCTCTGAAGAGGATTTGCCAATAAAATTGCACAGAAGACAGTTTCCAATTCAATTGGCCTTTGCTATGACTATCAACAAGTCTCAAGGGCAATCAGTCAAGTATGTTGGATTGAACCTTTGATCATTAGTTTTTACACATGGCCAACTTTATATTGCACTTTCTTGATGCACATCAGAAGACCATATCAAGGTGATTTTGTCAGAAGAAAATACATCAAAAATGACTGCAAATATTATATATCAAGAAGTTCTTAATGGTTTACAAATATAAGTGTAATTGTTAATTAACTACTTGTTACTAACTTTATATTTTAGCATCTAACTTGATATTTGTTGATACTATATATATAACTTGGAATTGTAGCATTATTTCTTGAGTTTACAAATGTGAGTGTGATTGTTAATTACCTACTTTTTACTAACTTTTATATTTTAGCATCTAACTTGATATTTGTTGATACTGCACTAATAAAATATATATAACTTGGAATTGTAGCATCATTTCTTGATAAATGTGAAACTTTCTATTCATTAACAACATATGCTGGAATCAGTAAGACATAATAAAAGTAAGATAATGATAGAAGCTGAGTTATTGATATACATATTTAGAACTCCTAACTGAACAAAGTGGGGTTGGGGTGAAGACTGAATTACTTATACACATAAATTATAAATAGTTAGTTATGTGCAGCTTATTTAGCAGCTTATTTTGTGTTTATATTTTATAGTCAATAGACTAGACTGGTCTGATTCTGTCCAGTATGAACCTTAAGCTTCCACACAACCATAAATTCATTACATTTTTTTGAATCTATCAGCTAGGCTTTATTGCCTAGCATTTGACATCAGTCACAGAGTTTGTTGACAGAACTCTATCAGCTTCTCAAGCTTCTTGCACAGCCACACCATGCAAATTTCAAACAGTAGATTGATGAGTAACCCCTATTCTTGCAGTCACTACTGACAGTGTGTGGAATGCCCACAACTTATAGGGCAACCTAGCAGACAATCCAGATGTGCAGACATCTAATATGGGTCAGTCAGAACCCAAGGCTTGAGATTGAGGTCAGAGCACCAACCTGCCTAGGAACAAGAGTGAGGCTCAAAGAGCTGAGAGCTCGCAATATGATGGCCAGCAATGGCCATGGGACAAGATACAAGGGGAACTAACTCCTTCAGTGATGCAGTTGCTAGGAGGACTGCAACGGTCCAGCTGGTTGGCATTCAAAGGGCCCTCAGATGAGGTCAAACAGTTGACAGGTGCCTAGAATGTCTCAGAAGTAACCAAATTATTGGTACAGACTGGAGGACATGTGTCTCCAAGCCAGAATAGTGGGGCCAGGCAGGCCATGGCAGGCTCAATGCCTATCAGAATAGCAGAAGCCTGCATAGAGGAGGTACCAGAGGAGGATGTAACCCATAAAGCAGGCAACCATAGAAAATTGTGTCCTGTGTACCTCAGCAGTAGATGAGGTCTAGGAGGTTGCTAAGTCATCTACTGATGACAATGCCAGAGCAGAGGAGTAGCAGTTAAAAACCACTTACACTGTGCACCTACAGGTGTTCTGAGATCTACACCCAGAGGTGATGAAATACACCACCCAGGTGTGACTCAAACAATATGCTTCAGTGCATATAGTAGCACTTAGGGAACAAGGGCACAAAGTGCCCACTGTATTCAGTACTAAATATACTGATTTGATGGTGAGAGTTCTCACCCTAGATGTAGAGGCTGTGGCTCAGTCACATAGCTGGCAGAGGGAGATGCAAAGTGTATTAGAGTATGTACTGACAATGTCATAATAACTACTCACCTAGAAGAGGGAGATCCAAGAAAAACAAGTCTAGGGATTCCCTATGCCAGGTTGGATGCTTCTGAGGCTTCTGAAGCATGAGAAACAACTGTACAGTACAACAAAACCTTAAAAACTTGAAAATTGACTAACCAAACAATTATGCAAACAAGGCAGGAAAACTCTGGACTTTGGAAGTCAGAAAGGCAAACTCTGGCTTATATAAGCAGTCTGGAAGCAGTGCTGAAGGGCCCACACTTGTCTGAATGATAGCTAAAGAACCAGAGCACCTCAAAGGCTGAGAATAGTACTGACAAATAGTGTTGAGAGAATAGAAACAGCAAAATGAGAGAATGATAGAAGAAATAAGGAAATGAATGAAAGAAAAGTAAAGGAATAAGGAGTGAAAGAAGGAAGAAATGAGGAGTCCTCTAACACTAGACCTCCAAATGTATTTGCTGTATAAGGCCACAAGGCAGTCAGGGATGTCGACTCTCTGGAGCCACACCTCCAAGGAATGCTCAGCACAGCACAGGCACAGGAAGTGCCTGAGGCAAATTGGGTGAGTACCTTTTATACTCCAGCAGGACAAAGGTGGCATGAGGAGCCTCCATACATGCATAACCAAAATCTTAGGACAGAGATGTCAGGTCTGGAAGGACAAGCTAATACTGCTTGTAAGGTAGAGAGCAAGGCATCTTTGATGCTGCATGTACAAATGGCAGAAACATTGAGCAACAGAGTTGCATATCAATGTATGTGCAATGGCAATCTCAGGACTAAGAGACAGTTCCTTATTGACAATCAGGGCATCATATTCAAGGGCACTAAGCCCATTGATGAGATGTGTTGTCAATTTGTGATGCAGGGCCAGGAGAATCAATCTTCTTCAGAATCAGGACAGTGCAACAATCATGATTGAGGAGACTTCCCCAATCAAGATGGCACCATGAGACATGATGCCCCTGGTAGAGGCCAGGATGAGTGCTCTAGATTGACTCCTGCCTACAGTCAAGAAGGCTCAGGATGTCCACTGCAGGGTAGATAAGAGAAATTGCTTCCCCAAGCTGCTGACTTAGTGACTAGATCTCCAGGCCAGCAAGAGGCCATTTGTAATGACTGCCTTCATTGAGTAGTCAATGATGCCTTGAAAGTAACTTTACAGTTACTAGATGGGGTGAAGCTGCATAAAGCAGACAGTAGGCACATTTGCACCTACTCAGGTGCTTCCAAGTTTAGTACATTGAGGTCAACGTATATGACAACAACTATTACACCCGGGAGTCAGAATCAGAATTCATGGGAGCCCTGATGGACTACCTGGCCAGCGCATTAGACCAACCAGTTGGAGCAGCCAACATGAAGGTGTATAAGGTACACTTTTGCAAGGCTCCAGAGAAACTGGTGAGACTAGTACAAAAGTGCAAGGACAAGGAGTGCCTTGCGTCATATGTGGAGGTGAATGGCCACAAGGCATGGACTTTGTGGGATTCAGGAAGTACAACCACTGAGGTGACACCTCAGTTTTGTCAAGTGCATGATATTCATGTTAGTGAGTTGAAGGAGCCACTACTCCTTCAGTTAGGCACTGTGGGCAGTTGAGCTGCAGTACAGTTTGGTACACAGGCAAGTACTGCCTGTGCAAAATTGAGAACAAAAGAGTATCTAGACATAGCAAATTTTGATTGCTACAACATGATTATAAAGATGCCTTATATGAGAAAGCACAATGTTCTGCTTGATTTCAAGAAGAATGAGATAGTGGTGGATAGCACCACCATCCCTGCTATATGAGTGACTATAGATAATGGCAATGGACATCTCCATTGATACCACGCCATGGAAAAGAAGGTGCTAGTCAGGTGACACTGACTAGATGGTGGCAGTAAATCACCTACTGTGGAGAATGAAGAGGATGAAGAGCAAGCTTGTGTGAGCTTGCCGATGGATAGTCCAGTGTTGGTTTTAACATGTGCTGGCTTTCCATCCTTTCCAACTCTATAGACTATCTTTCCATTCTCATCCCAGACATTCACATCAATGCCCTGATTTGTGCCATTCTTTGAGATATTTTTAGGCATCTATTGAGCTGAAAGAGCATCTTTTGCACATTTTAAATAAGCTGTCACATTGTCATAAATGAAGATGTGATCAACTTCTGGATAATCATGAAAAACAATATTCATAGCCCTTTCTGCCTGTTTGAGAATATCAAGGTGGTCAAAATACCCATCACAATTTTTACCTGGTCAAAAGATAACACATGCATTCTCTTTTCTATTGCATGAACAAAAATATTCATAGTTGGCTGAGACTAAATCAGCAACTATAAGAGATGGACCCTCTCCTTTAGCATATGGTTAAGGAGATTTCCCATTATCTACCCATTGTGATGTCTAGCGATCATGTGCATAAAATATTGATTTATCATAGAACCAAGCCACAACATGCCAGGCACTATTAGGAAGCTATTCAGTGTATTCCTCCATATTATCCTTGGTCTATGATCACATCCGGCCTTCAACAGAGTACCATTTGGGCAAGAATATAGTCCAGCAATAATTGACAACATTGTCATGTTCATGCCCATCAACATATTGCCCTTTGTGATTTTTAATCTACTGATATCCTAACTTCTTCATTTATTGCTTTGCTGTTGCCTCACTCACTGTATTTTTGATTTCATATTTAGATTTAACCTCCAGTTGATTCAAGAACTCTACAATATTGTATGCACTGACATATTTTATGCATTGCTGCAAGTATAACTTGATGTTATTTGCAAATTTGTCATCCTTGTCAATCTTTGATTTGATCCATAAGCCATACTAATTCACTGAAACTTTATGTCCAATGATAAACTTTTGTGCATAGTTATGCAAAGTCCAAGCATGCCTTGGTGGCTTTCCAACAGATTGTGTTGCAAGACTAGATGCTTGTATCCACTTTTCTTTGACAGGAGACTGTTTCACAGTATAGAAGCTAAGCATTGATTTAATCTCCTGGAAGCGTTGCCGAGACTATAGATTGACTTCAGGTACTTTGTAACTATAGTATTTATTAGGTTTTGCTGGTCATGCACTTGGTAGACATAAGGTAGCATTAATTTCATAGAGTGCATTAAGAGCCATTTCCTTAGTTGGAGGTTTCCTATTCTGCCAAGAACAACCAGTTGATTGGGTACCTGTGGCTTCTGATTCTATGTCTGATGAAGTCAAATTTTTCTCTGCATCATTCTCTACTTCTGGCTCTTCAAGATTGGCATCAAATACATTTATGAACACTCTTTCATTGTTCTCAAAACCTCTCCTTGGCCCAGAAGCTCCTGCCCTCTTCAAAAACTTTTCAAGAGAATCAGCATCACATTCACAAGCTGTCATATTGATGGCTGATTTTGCTGCTGGCTTATTTTCCCTGCCTCCATTTTTATCAAAAGTGTCAACAACATGTTCATGTGCTGTCTGGGTGCCCATAAAAGCAAGTCCATCAAAATTTCTTGGCATTTTAGAAGTTGTGTCATGCATTATAGTTGTGTCTTTAATTGGCATGTCATCAACTGATATGTCTGTGCTTTTGGAACTTGGTGCATTTTTCTCTCTCTTGGAGTCATCTGGTATGTTCTATATTATCCAAGACATATTCAGAATACCATGAAAATTATTAAAGGATATGTAAAAGGACATAAATTTTTCTTGTCCACATTTCTAAGTTGTTTGATTTTAGATAAACTGGTCTTCTTGGTATTGGCCATACCATGTTTTCTGAAGTTAGCTAAGTTATGCAGGGCACATTTTGGCATCTTCCTCACGTTGTAGAATGCCCATGACATGTTCAAAAGTAAGTATGTCTTAATGGAGATAACTCTTTTTGGATGTATTTACTTAATGGCATCTTTAAATTCAATTTTTTTGAAAATTGGACCGCACAGAAACCTTGGATACTGCTTTCTCTATAAATTTGCATAAACAGATTCCTTATTGTCAGCCCTTGTAAGTTGCCATTAATATTTTTTGTAAAATGTCATGCAAAATCATGCTTTGGCACATAACATTAGCATGTTTTACAAGAGCCCTATCTTAGTATGTACCAGTATTTGTTGTATCTTGTGCAATCCAATATGATGTGTTCCTATGTCTGGAATTTCTCTCTGCATGGGCACTCTATTGATTTGTCAGTTACAAACTTTGCATAGTACTCATCAATAAAAGCGTGTTTTGTCTGACACTGTGTGAGTCTATCAAATACCTCTCTCAGAGTGTGGGTGACATGCTCTTGTAGTTTCTACCTTGGTTGCATCCTGTTTGCTATAGAGAACCCTCTGGTAGTCAATGCCCTCTGCTAATCCTTTCTTTATTTCTCCAAGGCAACCTCCTTCATATTCCTTTTCACATTTGTCAATGTTGTAAAGTTGCATGTCCAGGCTTCTGATCCCAGCTTCACCTCTTCATCTGCACATTTGTTACCCTCAATATCTTTGTGGCCTAGACACCATTCTAGGCTGAATGTCCTTTCCTCATCTTGATTTAGAAAGTTGTCTACTACATGTGTGGTTCTGACCATCTGTTGCTGGCCTGGCATTGGTTTTGGTTTGTATATTGATGTGACTGCAGCTGTGTTGTCAGCAAAAATATGTACATGTTTTACCTACTCATGATGTTTTACATATTCCATGGGTGGCTCTTGTAGCCTGTGTTATTCCAACCAGTTTGGCATTATATACCTCTGCTCTGTGTTCTATGCCACCTCTTCCAGAGAAGATTTCTCTCTTCTGGTGGTATTCAACTATCCCCTATCTTGTGCTTCTGAGTGCCTTCTCTGAGTGTTTCTTCTTCATTGAGCTATTGGAGTAGACATAGATATGGGCTGGGTCATATTTATATTGACTTACCCTCTCTCTGTGCTTCTTAGATTTGTCAGCTTTGGTGCTTCCCTTGGATGCCCCTATGATTTTTAGGTGTCCATCATATTCCTTTGCTGTCCTTTACTATGGTGGAGAGATGAAGAGGTCAATGCTTTCACTCATCTCTGGTTTATACATCCTCCTTGGTAGCCTTTTGAGCTGAGTCATTCTCATATTCCTTCTCTTCCTTACTGTCATTCTGGGCTGGAATGGTAAAGGGTTGGTTGCAAGTTTACCTTGTTGCCACTCCTCAGGTAGTCTCTCCAGCACTGGGTTGAATGTTTTCAGCTTATGGAGTCTGTTTGCATATCCTTCTAGATTCATGTCCATGGTAATCTCAATTGATGGTATTGACATGTCAACTTTCAGAGCCTTGATTGGGATTGTTCTGAATGCTCCAGCCATATGTCAGAGCACTTCATTTTGTACTCTAGTCAGTTTATCTGCATGTACCTTCTTACCTGTCCACCATATTGGGCTGGCATACATCATGATTGGTGCTATACAAGCTCTATACATTATTCTGAGCTGGCTTTGGCTTAACCCATGAATTGTGTTTGCCAACAACCATGTGCACACAACTGCTTTCTTTGCCTTTTGGGCCACAATCTGTGCATGCTGTTTAAAGGTCAGTTTTCTATCAATGTGCAGGCCTGGGATGTGTATTGTTTCTCCTGCTCTGATAGTTGTCTCTGACCCATTCAGCATAGGTAGTTTGATTGCTGGGGAGTGTCCTCTATCTTATTTCCATGAGTAATGCATCAGCCCTGTCTTCTCCAGTTCTGTTGAAAGTCCCACTTTAGTTAGCCATTCATTTACAAAAATGAAATCCCATTTGAGTGTTATGATGTTTGTGTCTAAGGATTTTGAAGCAGCCCTGAGTGTGCCATCATCTATGTATATCAGTAGTGTCATATCTTCCTTTTGCCTTACCTGTCTGGCCTCCATGAGCTTGTGGATTTTGCTCCCATAGACTATTAATAGTATTGGTGAGACTGGAGACCTCTGCAGGATGCCATTCTTCACCGGTTTCATCTCCTCTCATGTCTCATCTAAGCATACTGCAGCTTATCTATCACTGAGAAATAATGATACCCACTTTACAAGTGGTAGTGGGATCCCCTTCTGGCATAGCTCTCTTAGCAGTCATGTATGGTTGACATTATCAAAGAATTCTGATATGTCAAAGGCCAGTATCAACATTACCTTTCCATCATTTCTTGCAGCCTGAATATCTTTGATGTGTGTTAGTAAGGTGTCATTAGTGGAACTACTTGGGCATTCTCCAAACTGTGTCGGAGGCACCAGGTCTTTCTTGCCTACCATGAAACTTATCCTTTTGGCTACAATTTTCTTCAGTACTTTTTCCAGGCATTCCAGCAGCTGTATAAGCCTATATGTCTTTGGCTCTGAATAATCCAGTTTGTCTGGTTTCTAAAGTGCCATTGCTATAGCCTGCCTCCAAGGCCATGAGTAATATCCATTCTCAAAGTAGTGATGCATTAGCACATAAATTGTGTCTCTATTTGCTTCCCATGCCTACTGTACTATGTTGAACAGTTGCTGGCTCATCTCTAGTGCCTTCTTTATACTGTTTCAGTAAATAGCATCTCTGACCTCTTTCCATGTGAGTTTTATATGTGTGTGGTCTTGGTCTTGTTCCCTAGTTAGGTCTGGTGCTCCATTGTTCTTGAGTGCTGGGGGTGGTTTGAAAAGGGTCTCCTGTAGCGCATTACATTTTTTCTCATGTTTTATTGCTGGAGTCTCATCTCTCCTTTTGATTGCTAATGACAGTTAATTCCTTGCCCTCTTCAACCATCACTGCAGTCTCTACATATTCTCTGGTGTTGCCTTCTCAAGTGTGTTGTTTATCCATTTCATCTTCTTGTGCTTGTACAGTCTTCTGAAATAATTAGTCACTTTCCTTTTTCTTTGTTTATCTTGTCACTCTGCTCTCTTCATCTGGTCATATACACCCTCTAGTTCTTCCAGAGTCTCATTTGCCTCTCATTTGCCTTTCCCAATGCCTCAGTCCACCATAGTCTGGCTTTGTCCAAAGGCTTCCTCTTGCTTGCATGTTTCTCTATTGCCGCCTTTATCACCTCTATTATCATTTCCACATCCTCATCAAGCTCTTTTGCAGATTGGTGAGCTTGTAGATCCTGGATAGCCACTCATCTTTCCACATTTTTGCTCATCTTCTGTTTAAATGTCCTTTTTCATTTTTCTGGTTTTGTCTTCTTGAAGTTATAATGACTGCCAGTCATGTTCTGTATCTCCATCACTCCATAGTTGATCGTCCACTTTAATGCAAAGTAATTCAATCCACACATCAGCTCTGGATCAATGGCCTATTCTTTTGTGGCATCTAGGGCTATTGCTTCCATATTCATCCACATGAGGTCTAGTACTGACGTTGCCTCCCTTTTGCAATGTTTGTGGTATATACACACTCATTTTTTGTTCAACATCATGAAGTCATGTTCTTGCATCCACTCTACAAGTGTCTGTGTTTTTTTTTGTTGATTGTGGTTTGTCTTTACTCTACACAGGATGGTACTGATTCTAGTCTCCACTTAGAATGACCAGTCTCTCTGTCAGGAACTCAATTTCTTGCATCCTGACTGAGGCATCATTCTCCCATAGGGTTGATGTCAAGAAACTCCTCATTTCTTTCTTCCTTCACTCTCCTTTCATTCATTTCCTTATTTCTTCTATCATTCTTTCATTTTGCTGTTTCTATTCTCTCAACACTATCTGTTAGTACTATTCTCAGCCTTTGAGGTGCTCTGATTCTTTAGCTATCATTCAGAAAAGTGTGAGCCCTTCAGCACTGCTTCCAGACTGCTTATATAAGCCAGAGTTTGCCTTTCTGACTTCTAAAGTCCGGAGTTTTCCTGCCTTGTTTGCATAGTTGTTTGGTTAGTTAATTTTTGAGTTTTTAAGGTTTTGTTGTACTGTACAGTTGTTTCCCATGTTTCAGAAGCCCCATAACCTGGCATAAGGAATCCTTAGACTTGTTCTCTTTAGATCTCCCTCTGCCAGGTGAGTAGTTATTATGATATTGTCAATACATACTCTAATACACTTTGGATCTCCCTCTGCCAGCTGTGTGACTGAGCCACAGCCTCTAGAGGTCACCTTTACAGTTGGGGTCCTGCTTTTGAGTTAGTTGTATATGTTTGCTATTATGACTATTGGGTAGTTAGCTTGTGTTATATCAAGTATTTGTATGTCCAGATCTCTCATAAGATCTGAGCGTAACATTACTTCAAAATTCTGCCTCTTTTTCATATAGGCCATGACTCTCAGTCATCTGTCTGTTAGTATCCTCACTGTTGACAGAATTGGTGTCCATGCCACTAGAGATGCTGGGCCTTTCTGCTTATTTCCAATGTCCCCCCACCCCCACCATGTTCCCATGATGAGGACAATGTCAAACTTATCTATAAACATGTTTAGCATAGTGTGACATACCATGTTGCTATGGTTGGTATTCAGCTGTGCAATGTAGATTGGTTTTGTCTTCATAACTGTTGTACATTACCAAATGTCTGCATTTCTTCATCTATTTGTTCATCCACTTCCATCTTGTCTCATCTCTCTTCCTCTTAGTTATTCAAGAGATTCTCAAGTGCCATGTTCTTGTTTGCATTTCTGCTTGCATCCTTCCCATTCTCACCCTTTCCTTTTTCAAGCTGTGTTGTGGTGTCTCTATTGTTATTGTTCTTCCTCATATTACCTTGTGTATCCTCTTTGAATGTTCTGGTTTGGGCCTTACTTGCTTTCTTATCTGTATTCGGACCAGTTGTGCTCTTCTTGGTTGTTTCTCTCTTTCTCAGTGGCATGCCTCCATCAGTTCCCATCCCATCTTTCTCCTTAGCAATCATCTGTGCACATCTCCTCTCAGGGAAGTTCCTGTCTGTTGCTGGGTGGTTGCCCTTGTAGTTGACACACCTTGTTTTTTCTTCCTCCTTGTGTTCTTCACTTTTATCTACTTCTATCACCTCTGTCATTGTCCTTGAGCCTTCTGCTTCCCTGTAATCTTTTTCTTCATGTCCATTGATGTGAAATGTGCAAGTTTACTTTACATAAAAGTAGTCTTAATAAAGTAAGACTAAGCTTTTGCAATATTTCAACTTCTATTTCACAGAGTACATGGAGCTAATGGTACATGCATGCACACTTTGTAAAAGCAAGTTATAATTTTGTAGTTGATTTATTTAGAATGTAAAATTAATTCACACTTAAAATGGGTTCAAGTAAATATTATTAAAATATGACCTGAAGTTAATCTAATTGCTTGTAGGCCTAAGACATCCACTCTCTGGGGACTCTGAGCCATGGCAAGTTGATTGCTTGCCCAACTTGCCCAACTTCCTCTTCCTTTTATATCTCTTCCTTTGACACATAGACCATAGTATTCCTCATGTGTTTCTATGCCAGCTCATGGCATTACCATGCCCAGACAGTCAGATAGTCGGCTATTGCCTTACTAAGCCTGGGCAGGTGGCTATTGGTTTCTCCATTTTTTGATACATGTGGTCACATCTTTTTCCCAGCTAAACCTGTAGCCTTGCTACTCCTCTCTCCTTCTCTACCACTTTGTCTTTCCTCTCCTGGAGCTTCTTGTCTCTGCTGTGGCCACAGCAAATCAAGTTGCATAATTGAGGGCAGAGTATGAGACATGTTGTGGTCAGGAAGGAGGGTTGATGGCAGAGCCAAGGATGATGTCAGCACCTGATAGGCTGATCTCAGTCTTTTGTTCCAATTTTTCTTTCTGCTGAGCACTGCCACTGCCTTGGCTGCTGCCATGCCATCAATCCCTTAGTTGCAGTGTGCTTGTACTATTGGTTTGTTGATTCATAGCTTGGGGTGTATTTTTGAGGTGAGTCCCCTCTTCATCTATAGTTTTTGATGGATGCTTACAGTTTTCGGCATCAATTAGGGTATATTAAGGAGACTTAGTTACTTTATTGTTTTGTTGTCTGCCTCAGATAGAGGCAGACATATCACCATCTCTGCACAACTGGCACCTTGTATTGTTCTTGCAGCATGATACGTGGTGTCCGATGGCCCAGCATTTACTGCACTGTAGTACCGGGAGTCTATCCACATGGTATACTATCTCATAGAAGTTTGTGTACATTGCTACATATCTTGTGGCAATCAGTGTCTGTGCATCTTCTTCTCTGGCAAATTCTAACACAATTGAGGAGTGTTCCTTGGTTTGTAGGTCTGTCTTCATGTGCATCCATCTAAGTAGGCCCATCAGCGTAACTTTGGACATAATTGGATTAAACCTTTCAATCTCTTCTTTCAGCTCCTCTTGGATATTGTAGCCACCACTACTATTTCTTCCTGTTCACACCCCATTGATCCTGACCTTGTATCTTCTGTTGTCCATGAGCATGTCAATCATATTTGGTGGTACTCTGAAGCTCATAAGGTCACAAGTCTGTACCCCTGGCTGTGTAGCCACTTGTATATCTGGTATGATATCAAGTTGCGCTGCATATGGGAATAGTTTATAGTTTAGTCATGTCATCAGTGAATTGGCTAAAAATTTGAGATAATTAGGCCTCTTCAGTTAGAGAGATTAGTACATATTTCTCTTTTATGAAAATAAGTCAAATGTGCATTTTTTAAGTTACTGGAAAAATGAGTGTTCATCACAGAATAGTTGTGTAAGTCTAGAACTAATTGTAAGACCTGGTCAGACAAATTTTTAATGCACCATTTCTCCCAGCCATCTAGTCCAGATAATGGGCATGGATTACCTTTTCTCAACATAGCGCAAAAATCCAGTAAGGTTGCCAGGATAGGCCAAACAAACAGATCTTCTTTCATCCTATCTCAAACCTGAATCACTGAAGGGGTAGATAACCAAGGTTTTGGTTTATCAGAAGGCAGTGATCGCTTATACAAGTTTGAGAAGTATTCTTGGGTAAGCTCTGCAACTTCCTTGGGATTGATAATTAACGTGTCCAGATTTTGTGGTGATGCCAATGCAGTAGGTAAAAAGATGAATGAGGAGGCCTCTTCCATGAGTTTTTTTGACAATCTGCCAGACAAAACACCAGATATTTTCCCAAAATTCTGACGCTTGGCCCTCTCCCAGATTTCAGATTTCTGGACTGCATATAAATCACTGTAGTAGGTTCTCCTAGTGTTGACAAAAAATTTTAGTAATATCAATCCTGGTTTTGAGGGTAAAGAGTTAAATTGAATGCTCAATGATTTGTAAGCTCTTAACAATCTGTAAGAAGCGTTTTGACTGGTGCTTTTTAAAATGGAGATAGCTCCCCCTATATGTCAAATTTTTGAGACAATCTCACAAATCACAGAGGAAGTGATTTTCTTGTTGGTACAATTGAAGGGCTTATTGCATCCAAAAACATTTTTGGCAACCTGCGCAATAATGTTAGTAAGCTTCTCATATCAAAGCAAATATAAATTGTCATCTATTATCTCCTTGTCAAGACTTTCTCTGTCTTCCTCCACAAGTCTATTGACTTGATCTAGAAAAATTTTGAACTTGCTGTTGTCAGCTTTGGATGGGTATTTTATCCATGGAGGAGGCAGTAGGTCAAACAAAACAGTAGATTCTGGACAAGATGTGTGTCTAGTACCTATAATATTAGAAGAGAGGATTAATTTTGCAATAATAGCTCTATGGTCAGTGACTGGAATCCATGTGTGATTGGTATGAATTTCAAAGTCAGTTAAATTTTGGGTAGAGGTGATAACCCAATCAATAATATTTCTGCCATCTTTTGAATGCCATGCACAACTACAGTGGCTCAAAAAACTGTCCCAATGTTTTATACTTTTTGAAAGATGACATTGGCATAAAGGATGGGAAGTACTTAAAATCCTGATTAAATCATGTAAAATACTATGGCATCATAGCTACAGAATAAATTTATGTTTATGTAATCAAGATCAAAACTGATGGAGCAATAGCCATTGTAAAATATTCACTCATTGGGACAGTTTTTTGAGCATCTCTAATTTTTCAGGTTTATCCCTATTTTACTCAGAAATAAAGAGTAAATTGCATGTGGGAATATAAACAAAGTCATGTGACCATGTTTAGATATATTTGGGAGTAGTTTAAGCTGGTTGAACCACATCTTGACCTTCAACCACTATCATAAAACCTATTTCTTCTGCACAACACTCTACTGTTGCTTCTCTTCTTGCTCAAGGGTATTCTCTGGTCAGATTGGGGCTCAAACTGGTCTAGGGAAGTCTACTACTGGGAGGATTGGTAGAGAGTTGGAGATGGACAAGAAAAACCATCCTGGAGGCTGTTCTGCTAAGCTTACTCTATGTGATAAACAGGCTATTGTTCGACAAATCTCAACTGGGAGACTTCATACAGCTGTCCAGGCCACTAATTTTATCAACAACATCATTTCCAACCCTGTCTCTTCCAAGACTGTCTG